>WEIS01061556.1:1052-11294 GCA_013389965.1 Todus mexicanus | reverse complement strand
AAATATAAGATCAGTATAAAGTCATTGCATATTAGCTGTGCATGAAGTCCATTTTTAGAATGTATTCCTTTGTTTTTAAGTGCTGGTAGAAAATGATATTTTAAATACGGAAAGAATAAAGATTAACCATATTATTACTCAGTGAAAATAGAGTAATAGCTTATTGTAATGAAAACTACTACTGCGCTATTCAAATCCATATTTTTCACACATGCATCAATGAACTACTTTATGTAAATCAAGGTTTACAGATCCAACAATGTACTGTTTACATAGATTATGCATATATAGTACTGATTGCAATTATTCTAAAAGCACACTAGACATGGAGATCAAAAGTGAGGGAAGTCAACTGCTACTCCTATGTCATTCCTAGCTGGTACTTTGTTCAGCCTGTTCTTAATCTCTGCAACCCTCCCAGGCTGCGTCCTGCAGCACTACACTATGGTTATCACTAGAAAGTTGGGTTTGCTGTTGTGGGTGTTTCCTTAATGATACAATTTTTTATATCCACAGTTTAATTAGTCTCATGAGCCTTAAACATAGAAACAGATTCCTTCCTTCATCATTGCTTTTCCCATACTTCCAAACTGTTACACTGTCCCGCTGTGATTTTCTGTTCTAAAGATTATACAGCTGCAGTTCTTTCAATCTCTGTTCTGGGTTGGCTCTTCTCTAGGCACCAACCAATAAATCTATATCTTTCTTGAAGGAAAATCATTGTATTTTTACACAAGATCAGTTCATGCATTTTTGGAGTCTACAATGTTTATACAGCCTAATAAGTTATTTACCCTTCTCTCAAGAGCAAGACAGTGTTGACTCACATTCTGCTTGTAGAGCAGGATTGTAGTTCTGTCCCTTCACTGATGCACAGGGTACTGGCTTATCTAGCTAAATCTCACATCAGAGGTAAGCACAACTGTAAGCAGAAGACTGCAAGTCCTAGACCTATGGCAGTGTTTTCTCAGAGGTTTAGTTTTAAATTCAACCTCTGAAAGAAGAAAGGGCGATTTCTTGCCAATAGAGAAGGAAGACAAGAGAATTAGGGAAAATCAGAGTGATAGATAAGCAGAGCCCTGATAACTCTTGGTTTTCCAGTCAGTTAATTTCTTTCCATCTGGACTCAGCACAGCCAAACTGAAACAACTTCTGTAAGACAGATGCAACTGTAACAGGGAAGGCGAAATTATGAAAAAACTAAATTTTATTCTTTNTGTAACAGGGAAGGCGAAATTATGAAAAAACTAAATTTTATTCTTTTTTTTTTGAAGAAAAAGAAATCTAGTAGAAGATGTATTGGCATACAAATTTTTATTTATGCAAATGCACATTTTTAGAAACAGCACAAAGAAAAAGGTGCCCTCAAGGTGGTATCAGTTGTCAGAGGGAATTATATGATTTATAGGAGGTCTCATGGCTGGGGCAGGTGGCACAAAGATATTTATAGCCACCTTCCCAGCAGAACAGGTGTGCTTTGTGAATAAAGTTAATTTCACACAATTTCATTAGGCAAATTTTCACAGATAAGGCCATGATTCATCAGATCACTTTTTCTATGATTATATGTATTTAAACGCCTTGCTGAATCAGGTTACTACATTCAGAGTCAAGTGCAAGTCTGAAATCAACAGCAAGTCTGTCATTGCTTTCAGTGGGAAAGAATTTCACATCATTTCTTCTGAGACCTACTCAAAAGTTGTTTCAATACACAGACACACCTGTTCAAACTTTGGTCTTGAAAGAATAAGCATTTTGTATTTTGATTCTGATACTTTTATTCATTGTGTGCAACAACTAGATCAAATGTTAGGTACAGGATTAGATTGAATTCACTTCTATAAGCAATTGGGTTAATTTATTCTCTTCTAGGCAATATTTATACTTCAATCTGGCAGTAAGCAGAGTATTTTTAGCAGTTTAGAACACCCAAGGGAGCTTGGAATTTGCTTTATAACATCTCTGTGGTCGGTGACCTGCATACTTGTTCTGTTATTACGTGTGTTCACAACTCTTAATACTGACTGCCTGTATCTTTGGAGAAGCTGCTCCAAAAATGCAGGAATCTGAAGGCAGATTTGGTGACCATTTCAGGTCAAATGGAGGCGGGGCAGGAAACAAAACAATAATAATAAATAATATTAAATAATAATAATAACAAACAAAACCCAAACAAAACCACACTACTGTACCCTTTCGTTTTTAGGAATAATGCAGATTAAAAGAATAAGCACTACATAGAGCTTTTTGTCCTTGTAAACGGATCTGATTTGCAAAAATACAACAAACACCCAATTGCCTTCAACATACATCTGCATATACCTAACACTTAAAAATAAAAAATGTTCAGAAGATTTTAATAATTTCCAATTTATGAATAATTTTTACCCTAAAATATTTCTTTAGAATTTTATTGCAAGTTTTCTTACGTGAAAGACAATGAAAAAGCCATTTTTTCCCCTAAATATTCCCATCTTCTCACTCATCAGAATGATCTTAAAGCAGTCCTGACAGTTTGCTAATCTGCTTTCTCTTCCATGTGCACAGAGCTGGTATTATAAGTAATGTCGCAAAATATGTCCTCTCTGAAATTATTCTGACTTCTGACAGGTTGCACCAGATGCTGAAGCTGGAAAACTTACACCTTTAAGCCACTGTACTAATATATTTCACACAAAGATAAATTCAGATACTTTATACAGAGGTGAAACTGAATCTGAGACTTTACCACTCTTATTTCATTACAACAGAATTCATGAAACCAAAAACCTCAGCTGGCTGACACGACACGACCTAGTCCTCTGGAAGGACACCAGTCTGCTCTGAATTTTTCCCAATACCAGATTTGCATTTAACACCTGCAGATGTGGTATATAAAGTCTATTAAAGAATTTTATTCTTGCATATAAGAACAACCTGTGAGCATGATCACGTCTGTCTCATTTTAGTCAAGCCTCACATGAGACACCTTCACCTCTCTTATTTTTGTATTTATTAAGGCAGGTGCATTTTTGTCATTACTTAAAATTCCATTATTTTTCTTAATCAAAAACAAGATAAATGGTCCATCAAGCCAGCAAGTCCTGAGGAGATAATCAACACAGGAGAATTCTCAGATATAGTGAAAATCGGGGCTATACTAGGAGGTTAACATGACAGTAAATGGCACAATTTTACAGCTCAAAGTAGATATGGGTACATGGTTACATCTACAACTCTGATACAACCTTATTTCACTAACAGACTTATATTTCACAAGAAGCTGAGAATATTGCAGGGCATCCCAATTAAGTTTACAATTTTAAAATAGCAAATACTAAAGCTTAGAGTCTTTTCAGTCATGCAATTTATATTGCAAAAAGAGATTCTTGCTATACAAGAGTATCTCAAAAGGATTTAGGAAGAAGTTAAATAATTTCCTTATCAATAACAAAAAGAAAATTGGTATAGTCATACAGTTAGTGGATGAGCTACAAAACAACTTACGTGTCTCAAATGCATGGTTCCTGGAACACGAAGTTGCCAGTTGCATTGGTTATTAATTTCACTGAAAGGACACTAGCAATTAAAAGTGATCTGCTTGTATTATTTTTGCATCTTCTGTTCTACTTTTTATATACATATATAAAAATATAAACTCAGTTTATAAAACTCTCAGAAGTCTTGAGGAGGATTACAATGATATCTTGCATTAATAAAATCATTCAAGAGGATAACGGATAGGATTTGCAGTTATTTAAAAACAAGGTAATGCATATTGAATGATATCAAGTGAATGACATTCTGAATTCCTTCCCGAATCTAGAAGACAGAAGAAATAATAATTTGAAAGGATAAAAAAAATAATTAAAAATATCACAAGCAAAAACCAACAGAAGAGGAAGGTGAGACCTGCTTGTTCAGGAAAATATCCCTTGTTGACTAATAATTAACAAGTATTTTCCAGGCCAGCAATCATGATGCTCTCATTCAGATTTCCCTGAAGAAAAAACATGCTTTGATTTTTATTTTCTAAAAATCGATATTTTCTTTTATGAACTAAAGCATATATTCAAGGGAAATATCAAGGATGAAAAGGGATAAGGTGTATCTACCTTGACACATTTCATTTTTGCCTTGATTGCTGTGATAATAGCACTGAGAATTGTAGCAATAAATGCAATTGTTAAGGTAAAAATTATGATTGCAAACAGTCATTGCACATGTACAATCTCCTACATTTATTCTAACCTTCTTTATCACATGCTTTAGTGCCAGATTTTCTCTTACTTACACTACACATTCTTACAATCTTTTTCTTGCCCAGTCCCAAAATATTCCTTCTTCTTCCAGCAGCTGAATCCAACAGCTTAGACTCCAAGCCTTTTCATGTTCTTTCATGTTTTCCCTTTTAGTCTATTCCTACTCATTTTTAATGACATCAGTCCTAAGAATATCAGGTATGCCTTAATATCCCTGCAAATCTTTCACTGGTCTCTTCTGAAGTATGTGATTTCATATTTCACCTATTCTAAGATTTTGATAGCTAAGAAACCTCCCAAGATACAACACAGATTTTTATACTCAGTAATTCCCCTGACAGAGAGATACTTTTGAGACTACTTCTGAAGATACTATCAGTTTTCCTGATAAATCAAACTTCTAAAGATGAGAGGTCAGAGACAGTTCACAAAATACATTTCCAAAACATGTAAAACTTGGACAGAGTTGCAGCTAAGATAGAAAAAAGTTGAGTCATTTTAAAAAAAGAAAATTTCTAGTAAATGCATAAAACAAGTGAAAACCTAACCAATGGCTCAAACGATAATGCTTCCAGAGCTTATGTTCAGTGGCATACCTCCTTTACCCAAATGAAGGCATGAAACTAAAATGGTGATATTTTTTTTTTAGTTTTGTCGTATTTATCATATTTGTCATATTTACCTAGTGTAACATAACTGACAAAATTACATGCTTCTGAAATTATTCCAGATCATTTATGACATGACATGTATTCTCACTAATTTTTAAGTGCTTAATCCCATCTATATGAGCACGTTGTTGTCTCAAGTTGATGGGAGATTTCTACTTCCAGATGCACATGGAACATGACAATTTCAGAGGAGTACATTGTATTTACAGAAAAGGACAACCAAGGTGGTTTGTCACTACATGATATGAGTGGACAGAAAGATTTCATCCAAAGTCTTTTAGCTATTATCATCAAAAGAATCACAGAATACAGAATAATCAACTCTGGAAAAGACCTCCGAGATCATCGAGTCCAGCCTATGACCTACCACCATGACATCAGCTAAACCCCATCCAATCTTTCCTTAAACACCTCCAGGGATGGTGACTCCACCACCTCCCTGCCCAGTCCATCCCAGTGTTTTATCCTCCTTTCTGTGAGGAAGTGCTTCCCAACATCCAACCTAAACCTCCCCTGGCGCAGCTTCAGGCCCTGCCCTCTCGTCCTGGCACAAGTTGCCTGGGAGAAGAGCCTCGCCTGCACCTGACTACAACTTCCCTTCAGGGAGTTGTAGAGAGTGAGAAGGTGCCCCCTCAGCCTCCTCTTCTCCAGGCTGAACAGCCCCAGCTCCCTCAGCCTCTCCTTGTAAGATCTTCCCTCCAGTCCCTTCCCCAGTCTTGTCGCTCTCCTCTGGACCCGCTCCAGCACCTCAAGATCCTTCTTGAAGTGAGGGGCTCAGAGCTGCACCCAGTGCTCGAGGTGAGGCCTCCCCAGTGCTGAGTCCAGGGGCAGAATTCCATCCCTAGTCCTGCTGGCCGCACTATTCCTGACACAGGCCAAGATGCGCTTGGCCTTCCGTGCCCCTTGGGCACACTGCTGGCTCATGTTCAAGGATCCAGGTTTTGCAAGTGAAAAATTTCTTTTGCCTATTGAAAACCTATTTTTTACTCACTCTGCAGATGAAGGTCAAAGTTGAAAAATATCTTGCTGTGTAATGAAGACATAATAAAGATGTGAAGTCATAAAAGAGAAAGCGATTATACAAGCAGTGTAAGAGATGCCCTGTTTACCCTGCAGATTGCATTACATCATGTAAAGCTAAACTATGATACGCACCATTGCTACCTACAGTGGGTAATTTTGACATCTCTTGTGAAACATCATCTTCAAGAATATTATACTTGAGATCAACATGGTGCCACAGCTGGTTGCTGGCCTGAAAAATCCCCTCCATGTTAAATACAAAACCTCTCCCTCTGTTACCATAAAAGAAGTTGATGAAAACAACTTACAGTGGAAATCAGCCAAAGGCTTATAGACAGTCTATCCTTGTAGCTTATTACAGGAGAAAAAGGGTAAGACGACAATCTCAGTGAAAAGGAAACACTAATGGAAAAGCAAGAAAGGAAGCAGTATCCATGGGAAAGCAATGGGTTATAGTACAGAGGAAGGGAGCCTTAAACAAGTAAGGTCGAAATGAATTATTACATTTCACAGAAGTTATAGTGGATTTGAACCAAAAGTTTATAGCAAAGCTGTATTATAGTGGAATGTATATCTTCAGGTACAAATTATGTGATGTACCTATGTGTTTATATTCAGTCAACAGGGAAATCTGAATGGTTTCTTGTTGGAAGATGCAGATTTGTAGAACTGCAGAAGTCCTCGGTTACACAAAATGACCACATACATCAAATCCCAGGTACATCCTGAGCACAAAAGTTAACACCTTGAAAGGGGGCTGAATGCGAATTCAACATGAAAAAAGAAAGTAAGTGACTTAAATACTGCACATCAGTTATTCATGTTTTCAGTGAACAGAGAAGGTATCTGAAGAAAAATAATTCTACAGCACAGCTTGAGTAATTTCTTCTCTCTTCACTGGTTTTAACTTCACACTACTCATGCTTTGACCTCTCCCTTGATCTACCAGCTCTATGGAGTGTTTATCTTGTACAAAAACACAGGTAGTCAGTCAATTCTCGTAATTAATCCTATTACCTGGAATTCCTTGGGCAGTGGGGAAGTTCAGCAGTGTGCCATCCCTGAGGCAATTTTTGGGGGTGATATTTCCAGTAGGCGCAAGCAGGACCTTACTGTTTGGATTCTGGTCCATCTAAAAGACACTATCACTACAGTGTTCAGCATTTTATACAGAGCTTTGATTTTTAAATAGGAAATAAAGTATGTTTATACACTAATATTTAACTTTTTGTTCTTGCTTACTTTCCATGGCTCCTCCCTTCCTCCTTCCTACCCACCCCACAAGGAACAAACAAACCCCAACCTCAAAACACCAGACAACCTGAAGAAGAGAAAAGACTGCACATGTTTATAAAAATGTGGAATGACTTGTAGCAGGGCTGGGCCAAAGACATTTCTTTTACCGCAAGATTACGAAGTTGCTCCAGTCAATTCAGTAGTATAGTCTTATGACCAAATCTTAAGTCTTACTACTCATCACTACCTCCTGACTGATCTTGTGCTACATTAGGTAAAACAAGCAGAAATAAATGTGAACCACCTGCAGAAACTCAATTTTGCTTAATTTCTCTCAGAGTACATCACAGACCGTTATTGTTTTTACCTTGCCAATGTCTCAAGCAAAGAAAAAACTGATTGTAGTAGATGGGAGCACCACTGTTACCTCCTAAATACCATGCCAGAAGGAAGAGCAGAGCGACTAGTGGTATGAACAGCATTATACCATGTGCAGACCTGTATAATCTTGATGCACGGCAGAGTACAAGAATAGCTTTGAAGAAAAAAAAACAAACAACATTCTCTCCAGAGAGAAAAACACTTTTGGGGCCACTATTTTGATCCCCTGTGCCTATCCATAGGTCTGGGAGACTTGTTTAAGATTTGGCTTAAGTCATAACATGACCTCCTTCACTGAAAATAATCTTAGTACAGAAAAGTAATCAAAAATAATTTATTTTAATCAGAGGAATTGTTTGAGGCAGAGATCCTACGCAGTCCTTTGCTACAATGTACAGAGTATCTCAGAGTTTCTTATTTATTGAGGTCTATGCTGTTGCAGTTTCCTCTCTGCTGCTATTTCTCGCCTCTGCATTCTGCTTTGGAACAAACTCTTCCCCCTCTCCTCACAGTACTCATCAACTGAACAACATTTTGCAAAGAGGTGGCGTAAGGGATGATGTCTTTTACTAACTTTACTTGCAGATCAAATAAGGAATTCCAGAATTTTGTTGTCTTTGGTTTTGGATGGTTTTTGTGTGTGTGGTTTTGGGGTTTTTTGTAAATAGCAGCTTTGGTTTCTGAACGCAGCAAACCACTTCATATTGAAAATGAATTATCCTTGAATGTTTTTAAGAACGTAAGATGCCAGTGGTCTCTGGTCCCTCTTGTCCTCTGCTCTAAGGCGGAATACTACTTCAGGAAAGTCTGGTAGAAACTTGCATTTTAATAACTCTCTTGAAGGCCTGTTGGAAAACAAACTACACCTCATTTGTGGAAATACCTTTCATTCACATGTTTCTTGACTAGTATAGCAATTCATCGGTACACAATTTCGCTCTACAGAAACAGCTGCAACTCTTTCCTAATAGCCTGTGTTTATTCATGTCCTCAAAGATGTCATTATTCTGTATTTTACCTTTTACCAGCCTCAGAATCAGACTCAGCCTGTAGTTCCCCACAGAGTCCCTTTTGTGAAAAGAAATTACACCTGCCAGTCCTCAAACGCTGTGGCTGTTTGCAACGGTCAGGTAGAAGCATCAGGCAGCCCCTCTGCAATTTCATATTTGAGTGTCTCTCTGGTGAATGCCACCTGACCCGGTGACATACTGACAGCCAATACATCTATTTGGTCCAACACTTTCTGTATATTTACACAAACTCATCTCGTCCATCTGACCCCTGCATTGTTTACTAGAAAGAATAGCTCAGTTGTAGAAACCTCCCTGAGGTCTTCAACAGCAAAGAGCAATGAAAGGAATTAACTGAACCTCTCTGTTATGGCTTTATAATTCCCGAGTCCTTCCTTACAGTTTGGTCATTAAGTGGTTCCATTTATGCCCTACCTGACTTCCTGCTTTTGATTTAAGAACCTTTGACTAGAAGCTTGAGCACCTCTTGTAAGGTGCTCTTCAGATTTTTAGTACTCTATTTCCTGTCTGTGTTTGACCTGCCATGATTTATGAGCGTTCTAGTTCTCATTTAGACAAGCTTTGTACTTTTTAAAGGAATTTTTTAAGCCTTCCCCTGTGATAGTCTCCTTGCAGTCATGCTCCCAGGAGTTGGATCACTTTGATGGCTTTTTTGTTTTGTTTTGGTTCCTTTTTTTTCCTCTTTTCTTAAATGTGGCAGTGTACCTGGGCTTCTAATAGAACACTTTTGAACACTATAGGCTATTTGAAGGCATTTTGTTATTTCAGACCATTTGTATATTTATTTTACTATTTTTTGTTTTGTTTTAATAGCTCTGCTTTATATTATGTATTTGCACACTGGATTTATTTAGCTTGCTCTCTCCCAAACCCACAAACCCTTATTGTATTGTGAACACTGCTATGGAAGAGTCTTCCTTTAATTCACCTTAAAGTAGGCCTTGTGTATCACTTAAGGTAAAATTCAGAATGGCGCTTTATTTGGGGTTTTACTGATGTCCTAACACTACCACTCGGTCCTTTACAATGTCCAAAAATTTTATCTCTATATCTCGTCCTGATGAAACACTGACCTAGTCTGTATATACATAGATAAAATCTGTTGCTATTACCCAGTGTCCTAAATTCACAACTTCTGATTTCACTTCGTATTCCCTGATCAGTACAATCAGTATAATCCTAGGTATTGGTATTAGTTAATTTTTATTATTTAAATGGGTAGAAATCCTCTGCAAAGCCGTTGCAGTACTTCTCTGTTTCTGCAATATTTTCAGTGTTATAGTTTTTCTGATGTGACACTGCCCTGCCTGTACATGCTCTCTCATGCCTGCAAAGCTGGTAGCCTGGCAATTCTGTACTCTGTTGATCACTATCCCATTGATCATGTTCCTTTACTGCATCTGAGGTGTGTATCACACCCGACTGTCATCTGACAGCCAGCAATCCTGCTCACTGTCTCACTTTTCAGACTTCCAGCACCGGCATAGAAGCACTTGCTGGTTCCATCCTGCCCCGGTTGTTTAACAATGCACATGCCAGGTCACTGAAGGCCATTCTCTGTTATTGATATTTTGGTTCTCCCTTCTTATTTCCCAGCACCTCCACCTTCTTGACCTTTTCAGAATCAAACTAAGGGTTAACTATGTCTGCCCTCTAAGT
>WEIS01061551.1:2514-13262 GCA_013389965.1 Todus mexicanus | reverse complement strand
CGCCGCCGCTGCTGCTGCTGCTCGGGCTGGGGCTGGGGCTAGGCAGCCCGCTCGCTGCCAAAGGCAGGTACCGGGGCCGGGGGGTGCCGGTGTCACAGGGCGGAGCGGGAGGGCGGCGAGTCGGGGTCGCAAGTGCCCGATGGGTCCGGGGCTCGGCGGCGGCTGAGCCGCGCTGCGGGAGCCGCTCCCGGGGCTGCGCCGTGGGAGCCGCGGCTGGAGCATCTCCTGCTGCTGCAGAAAGGATCGGGAACGGCTGGGAGGGACGAGCCGGTAACGCTCAAGTTTCCCGGGAGGCCGTGACGGGGTCCCCCGGAGGAGCCCTCGGTCCCTCCCCGGCTGCGGGCTCCGGGCGCTNGTCTTTTCCAAACTCAATGATTCTGGTTCAAAGCGAGTGACCTGCCGCTCCCCGCCCGGGTGCACCTTTGCATCCCCCCGTTCCCCAGCCCGGTTTCCCCTTGTCCTTGTCCCCGTCCCTCTCCCCTCAGGGGGCCGCGCCGTTCCCGCCCGCGGCGCGAGCAGNTTCCCGGGAGGCCGTGACGGGGTCCCCCGGAGGAGCCCTCGGTCCCTCCCCGGCTGCGGGCTCCGGGCGCTCCCTGCCTTGCCCTGCCCTGCCCTGCCCGGCTCCCGGCGCTGCCCTGCGCCGCTCCCTTCTCCTTTCCCTGCAGCTCTGCTCTGACTCTCCAGCCCCAAGTTGCAAAAAACTTGGTTTCCAGAACTCTGCCGCAGCTCAGTTCGCGTTATTTAAAAGCCGTTCTGCTCCCGTTACTTTTAGTCGAAGCTTTGCCTCTCGTTTGACTTGCGCCTGAGAAGGGGAAAACTTGAGTGTTTGTTTGGGTTTCGGTTGGTTTCTTAAGATAACTTCGCGAGTCCGAGCTCGGAGAGGAAGCCGACTGTTCCCAGCCGGCGTTGCCTTCGCTTTCTTTAGGTTAACTGGTGTGAATGAGCAGAAAGTAGCTGTAGGAAATGAGTTGCTACTAATGTAACTAAACGTGCAGCTTAATGCTCTGGCGGAATGTGGGATTTGCTGGGCTGATTAACCTCGTGGAGGTGCAAATAACATGAAGCCTTTCGATGGCCGGGAATTGTTTTCCTCCCGTTTGTTATGTTATGTGTTTTAAGGTAATTATCTCCTTGATACGGATCTTTTCTTCGGACAAGCATGAGAGGTTTTTGGTTCCTGGGAGATGCCTTTTAAACGCTGCAGGTAGTTCATCAGACTAATTGGAGCTGGGTTCTACTTTGTGTTTGACCACTGGAGGGCTGCAAAGAGCATTTTTGGATCACGGTAGCCACAATTTACCGCTATTTAGTGTTTAAAACCAGACATTTTAAGGGTATTTGTATCGATGTGCTTCAACTTTTCACTTATTACTTCACATAAGTATTTTTTTAACCTTTTTGTTTCTTAAAATTAGATATTATCAAACGTGTTAATGCAGGGTTGATAAATGAATTAACACGTCTTGGCAGTGTTATGTAGTTAATATCTGAAATAATTACCTCTGTGGACTCTTCCTTTTTTTTTTTTTTTTTTTCCCCACTCACCTGATCAGCAGGGGAAGGAGAATTTGGTTTATTCCATTAAGAATCTGCTGCTGCTTTCTCCTTGCCCTGCGTTTTTCTACAGGACACATTTTAATTCAAAAGGCGTTTTGTGGGTGTCTGTCTCACACGCACAATCGAGAAGCTCGGTGTTGTTACCATCAACTTGACTTTTAGCTTGGAGGCAGATGCTTTCTGGTTGGAGATGCAGGTAGGATGTTGTGTATAAAGCTCCTCTGCTGCTTTAAGCATCCCGTTGGAGAGAGGAGCGAAGACAATCTGAGATAATGATTTCAAATCTCATCCCATCTCATCTACTTCGCTGTGCTCTGCTGCTCATCATTTTGAAAACAAAACCGCTCCCCCCACGTTTTTGAGCACGAGGGAAAGGATTACAGAAACAGTTCTGATCCCTGCCATTCACTCAGTAGAAAATTTTTCTTTCTTTTTTTTTTTCCCCCCCACAAAATATCTCCAGCTTTCAAAAGTATTTTGCTTTATAGAAAGGAAGAGAAAATACCCAAGCATCTCGAAGTTTTCTGTGGCAAAACAAATATGAGGTAACGTCAGAATGTTTGTTGGGTGGTCAGTTACAGCACTTAATCTATACATTAAATACTCATGTGCGATTTGTGGCTTTTATCTTTCTCTCAGGTTGTTGACCCTGGGATCTTTCTCACAGGTTCCAATAAAAATCACTGGTTTAGGCAGAAAAATAATTTCTTGAAAGTCTTTTCAGACAGCTTTGTTCACTATGACAGAGAGAGGCACACTTTATTATTGGAATTACATTAACGATGTCTGGAAATTGTGTGGACAGTCTCTCACGGTCTTCAGTTATGCAAAACAGAATATAAAGGTTAAGATATTTGTGTTTGTTTTCACTGCATTTGAAATTCGTAGGTGCATGTGGTCACCGTGAGGAATGCTACCTGCAGCTTTTCACTTTCTCTTTCTGTCTCTCCACAAATCTGTGCACTAGATTCAGCTCTAAAATTATTTATTATCTTTTTCTAGTATGTACTATTAAACTCCTTGGTGAAGTCCTAAAAAGGTTACCATGGCCAAATTCCTTGCGAGACCCAATTAGTCAACCTTTTAAGTTGACTGTATTTGAACTTCATCATTAACATAAACATAATTTTCATCTTAGTTTTGAAGTACAGCTGAAAGCATCTCAATGATTAGAATAACGAAGAATATTTGATTCCAATTAAATTAATTACACGGGCAAAACTTGAAGTCTTAGTCATTCAGGACATTTCCAAATCAATGGAACATTCAGTCCCGCTTGGCAAGTCTATTATGTGAATACATCTGATATGATTATCAGTGGTAGAAAAACAACTCACCCAGGGAGACAGAGCCAGCATTTTTCTGTGTAAAAGAGAACGTAAAGCCTAGGGGGAAGATATTGAAAGGAAATATTTGAGGACATTCCAGGCAGATCCCAGTGTCTGAATTTTTCTGCATAGTGCTGGTTTCTTGTAATTTATTATTTTTTTTTTTTGGTCACAGTAAATAATAATGAAATACTTTTCTGCATCAGCTGAAAGGAGAGAGATAAAATAAGAACTTCCTGTTCATCGTCATTCAAAATAATGTTTGTTGAGAAGATGAGGGATGAGACAACCTTGCTTTCTGTTGCTGATGCTTCCTGTAGCTCACCAAGAAACCATGGAAAAGAAAGACATGTAAACGGTTTCCTATTTCCATTTTCTCATCAGGAAATGGAGATGGGAATATTCCTTTTCAGGAATGAAAAGGAGTTCATGACAACTGACTTCTGTCTCAGGATTAAAAAAAAAAAAAATTAAAAAAATTGGTCTGATTATGAAGTCTGGGTGTCAAGATAATGAAATGATTCAGCGGTCTCAAAAGGCAAATATTGGAGTATTTTATAGCTCTTTAGTATTCAGGTATTTCAGCACAGAAGACTGACAACTATATTTAAGTTGTCATTACGAAGGTAGATAATGCTTGCCAGCCATAATCATATAATTACCAATTTTAATTGCATTATTTGGAAGGCTACCAAAGCTGTGAACCGAAGAGCTTCAGAGCTTTCAAAGCACATTTCAATTGTAAGGAGAGCATGTGCCACTTAAGAGGTGCCCTGGAAGGGAAGTGTTTTGTCACCAGACATTAAGTGGCAAGAGAGCAGCGTGGAGTCATAGATTTGTTGGTTTGTCTTCTTTTCTTCTTTTTTTTTTTTTTTCTTGAAGGGACAGAAATAAAAGTTTGAAGGCAGTATCTTTATCTGGCCCTCGATAAACCATCATGCAGGCAGTAGCATGCTTGAAAGTAACCTCAGTGTCCTTTATAAGGATTTGGAGAAAGGTGTGAAAGCTGATGAGAAGCTCTCAGAGGCAGTGTCGCCTTGTTTGGTTACGTATTGTTTAACTGGAAACATTTGTTGGCCACCCAGTACTCCTGCCCACCCACTAGCCTTTAAAAAAGCAGAGTGCAAATTCCTAGTTCTATATCGTCATAGCTCGATGCGTGTTACGCAACAGATGTTATTCCTGGGGCTCTTGAAAATGAAGATTCATGATGCTGTTACTTAATATCTGATAAAAAGTGACAGAGGGTAAATTTTCTCATACGCTTTTCATGTATCAGATTTTCCGTCAGATTGACAAAACGCTTTGCGAATGTAATTTCAAATGTCTAATCCCAACTTCACATACCCTTCGTTTCCTCCCACTGTATACGTGTTCTTGACCTCCTCTTGATCCTTGGTTTGACTCAGTTGCCTCAAAGTGATTTGATTCTGTTTCTTTTTCTTTCTGAGAAGGTTACTTTAGAAGGTGGCAAATAGCTTGCCTGGCTCCTGTAGAGTGTCTGAGCAGTGTAGCTGGCACTTCATTTAGCAGAGAGAGCTTCCCTGCTGTGAAATAAGTAATGGGAAAATGAAAGAGAAAATGCATTGTTTCTACAGCAAGCTAATTGCCAGTGTCAAGTGTCCTTCCCTGTTGTCCGTAGCCTGTTTTTGCAAATATGGCAAATAACTAAATCTTGACACTCAAAATATGCTTAATGTTACTTAATGTTGTGTTAGTGTAATTTTAAAAGTCAGATTTTAAATGCCGGTAGCAGGGAGATTTGGCCTGCCTCAACAGTTAGTTTGTCTGTGGAGAGGACCATAAACTAAGTGTAGCTCTTCTCAGAGACTTTTTCCCTCTGATACCCTTAGAACGGAGCAATCGCAAAATAACAGGTAGGGGATTCCTACAACGGGATCTTTGACTTACCTCTGGCTTTTCTAGTCGTTGTGCTCAAATGTCGGTTTCTCAACTGTCTTATTCCTTCTGGTTTATTAAACAAAAATTAAGAGCAAAAATAATCTTCAAACCAGTTGCAGTCAGTTTTAACAGGAGGTTTTAGAGGGTGGGAACAGAGTTGGAAAGATGTGTTCCTTATTCAAGATTCAGCTGGAGAAAAATCATTGGTTTGGGATGTTGTGTTTCAAGTAGGATCTGGACCAGCTGGACTTGGTTCCAACAGAGAACAGCGAGGTTGATAAGCCCAGAAGAAGTGACCTGATATGCTGAAGGAGTGGTGGTTAGCTGAGTGAGAAAGAATTGAGGATATGTGACCAGTTTTCATGTATATAAAAAGCTCCTGTAAAGCAGAGGAGAGAATCATGTTCTCCATGCTCTCTGTGGGTAGGACAGAAAGTAAAGAGCAACAAGATTCAGGGTAGGCTTTAGGAAAAGCTTCTCTTATGATATTTTAGTGCCTTTAACTGGAGAGCCGTAACAACTATTTCAACAATAACAGCATGTACAGTGGACCAGACCTTTTGTAGGTAAGAGAATGGATGCAATGACCTCCTAAGGTCATTCCAAAAGCTGAGTTTCAAGCTGCCCAGAAAACATTGTGGAGAAAGAAAAGAATGTGAGGCAATATCGACATTTAATAAATGACCCGAGATGCTTCTTCAGGCACCTTGCACCGTTCCTTGGCCTCTCTGCAGATGCTGACTGCAGCCCAGCAGCCCTCTTTTAGCGGCAGCTGCTGCAGCCAGCCCTGTTGCGAATACTCCTACCTTCATTTACGTGTTCTAGATGAGCCATTTCTGTCCTCAGAAGGTACAGAGTTCGACAGCTGTGTGCAGTCGTCTTTATTCAGCTGTATTGAGTTTGCATGGCAAGGTTTTGGTAGTGGGGCAGCTAAAGGGCAGAGTTCTCCTGATGTGTGATGAACTGGGCACAACCCCTGTCCTCCTGCGCTGCTGGAGGGGAGGAGATAGAGAAAGTAGGGAGTTAAATTGAGCCCTGGGAAGAAGGGAGGAGTTGGGGGAAGGTGCCTTAACATTTAGGGTTGATTTCTTATTACCCTGCTCTGATTTGATTCGCAATAAATTGAATTAATTTCCCCGGTCGAGTCTGGTTTGCCCATGGCAGTAATTGGTGAGCGATCTCTCCTTGTTCGTATCTCAACCCATGAACCTTTAGTTATATTTTCTCTTCCCTGTCCAGCTGAGGAGGAGGGGAGTGATAAGAGTGGCTTCGATGGGCACCTGGCATCCAGCCGGGGTCAACCCACCAAACCGAGCTTATCCTCAAACCCTTCTGCATGGGAGAAGCTGCAGGGTGCTGGAGGTGCTAAACCTTCAGATGGATTCAGCAAATGACTGCACAGCTTCATGAAAGTGAAAAAAAGAGAAAAGAATCCATGAAATACAAAGGCACAACCTTTTGCTGCAGTGGTCTTACGCAACCTACTCCTGGAAGCCGGGAGACTCTCCAGGAGCTGTTTTGTGTGTGTGGTTTTCTTTTCTGTAGGCGCTTGCGGTTGCCCATTGTCAAAGATGGGCACTAACTTCAACTGTCCCTCATTCTCCTTGAGAGTGACTCTGGCCGGCGTCTTCTCCAGATAGCCCAGGAAATGTGGGCTGTTGTGACTTCAGAAATTCACTTATTGCTGAGCACAAATTGTGTGGGGTTTTATGGGATTTATGCTGATTTTTGAAGAACATCACAGCTCGTTTAAGACTTGACACTCTTTTTCTGGTTCCACAAATGCAGGTTTCAAGTAGCACACTGGCAAGCCCATATTAAATGCTGTATTGGTACCTTTGATAATTGTAGCTGAGATAGAAAGGTGACTAGAAATCTGGAATATAAGTCTGTCAAACTTCAGAATCAAAGAACCAGGTGAACCTTATTGACAATCTTGCAAAGCCAGAGTCAAACTAGTAAGTGTGAAAAGAGAAGACAACTTGAAAAGGACTAGAAGTGGGGAGAAGCAGCCTAATGTCAAACTTGAGAAAGGTGTTTGTTATATCAAAAAGAAAATATTCTTTGACTGAAGTTAGTCTGTGGTTTGATCCCATTAGGCTTTTATCTATTGAGTTCAGTATGTTGTGGTTATTTAAAAATAGAGAAGTTGTCATGAGTTGGAAAGAGTGTTTGTAAAAATAAGTTAGAAGGACTTTTGCAAGAGACACTTGTGGCGTGATTTGAGGAGTTGTTAAATCTGGCACGGTACGTAGAGGCAGGGTTGCTTGTCTGTCGCTTGACGAGGTAACAAAGCACTTTCTGCAGCATCATACACTTCCCCGCGCTCCAAGTTACTTCTCGCAGAATGGCGTAACAGGCTGTCTAGTGTATGATTTATGTAGCGTTCAGACAATGTGTATACAAAAGCCTGCACATATGTACGCTCTATATTTATTTTAAACAGATTTAATTTTGTATACGTAGATCTGTGCCCACATACTTAACTGTGGGGTATAAAAAATGATACAATCCGGGAAGAAACCTTGACAATTAGTCTTGCGTTCCACATCTCTTGAGGTCGCAGCGTACGATTGGAGCGTGGCAAACCTCTTGAATAGGGAGTGTGGACTTGCCGAGTGTGCTTGGATGCAGTTATTTCTTCAGAGTAAACCCTACTGTTAAAGGAAACAAACTGAGCCTTCGTTCTATGCTATTTACGTTGTTGTGAACTCTGTTCATATAATCTGGCTTCTTCTGAATGACTGTGAAACTGTAGAGTTGAGAGCTTTTTTCTTGTTGTTTCTAATTTTATATGTAAGCATGCAAACAACTCTACCCGGCTGGAGAGAATTGTGCACGTTCACTGTGGAGCTTTGAGCAGACATCAACAGGATGCCTGTAGTGTTTCAGTGGTTTGTTTTCCTTTATGAACTGCAAATTTACTATGTAGGCTAGATTAATGAGGGGAATTTAAATATTTAAAGTGTTTAAGTGTAGATTTCTAAAGTGTACTTTAGGGGAGTTCATTCTAAGTGACTTCCTATTTTTTGCTGTATGTATTCCAATGAAAATAAATATGATGACTGATAATAGCTGCTGAGTAAGGGAGTTAAGAGTAAGCTGTTAAAACATTATGCATTTTATAATATGATATCAAAACAACAACTGACTTCTTGGTAAAATCAGCATAAATGCTCTAGTCAGAAAAATATGGATTTGCACCTCTAACTTCTTCAGTTAATTTGACCTTTGTCATTCTCAGCGACATAAACGTTGAACTGCATTTTTTAAAAAAACCCAAATCCCCACGCAATGAAACCAAAGGAAACAACAAAACCCCAAACCAACACATGGAAGAATCTCTATGGTATTTACCCTCCCAATCTCTGAAATCCTACTTCATGTGAGAGATAGATGATCCTTAAAATCTGTCTTGGAAGAAATTGCTGGGAATTCTGTAAAAATCTTGTAAGTTCCTTTGCTTGGTGGCGAAATATCCCTCTCTTTTTTTGGCTTTTTGGTATAACTGGGGGCTGTATGAGATCTTCAAGCTTTGGCAGCGGTAAAAAAGACTGTAAGAAGGGTTGTGTTTTTTGGTGCCCTTATAGGACTGAGTATCCTCAGGATCGTTGAGCTGGAGTGCAAGTTGACCAAGACATCACTTAGGACTATTGGGCTACCAAAGAGGATTTTGTCTATTATCTAAAAGCATTTTTTAGAATTTGATTTAAGAAGTGTGTGCGCTGAATTGTGATTGATTTTAATGTGACTTCTCTGTATGAAATTAAAATAATCTGAGTTCTCTGCCATGGTTTTCGGCGTGATAGGCATTGTTAGTTTCTAAAATCTTCTTGGAGTTATTTTCACAAAGGCTCCGAGCAGAGGTCAACACATGACAGAATGCATCGGCAATAGTATTTGAAGTATTTCTGGAGAAACTGTACAACAGTTATGTTTGAAGGGTTTTCTTCCTTTTGCTTTCAAGAGCTGCTTTAAAAACTCCTGAGCTACGGTTGAACAGATGGTATTTGCCATTGTTGTCAGTCTTAGGAAGAAAAAATGAACTTTTAAGATCTTGATTAACAGAATTTTAAATTTGTGTGGAGAAATAAAACCTAGAAAGATTCAGATCGGTGTGATTTATGCTAAGCTGCTTTAAAAACTCTTCATTGTGATAATGGTCTATAAATCTAGCTAAGGTAGACTCATAAACTGTTGATTTGCTGTCAAATGGAAAAGCACTGGATTCTGTAGTTAGCTTCCATCTTTTTCTTCCTTGACAACAGTGTAAACTGTGTAGATATATAAAATAAAAAGATCCAAGTGCAATTATTTCAGTGTTCTGCTGAAGCGAAAGGCACAAGATGAGAGCTCTTGAGATGAAATAATTTGAAGAGTAGTATTTCAAGGCTTATTTTGAAAAACAGATTATTGTTTTTTCTTTTTCTCTGCACTCCTGCTGTTAAGTGTAGTCTTTGGTGTTGAGGGGTCTGTGGACCACTTCAAATGAATGCAGAAAACAATCAAGAAAAGAAAGTCTATTTTCAGTAGGCTTGTGTTACCATTCAGCTGTCCATCACTATATTTGTAGAGATCCACAAATCAGAAAGTATTGGAGCTACTTGTGAAGATGAACAAAAATATCTTGGAGAGAATATTTTTGTTGGAAGCAACATGACCTCAAAAAGTGCCAATGTTTTAGTTGAATATGTGACTGCTTCTAATAATAAAATACTGTCCTATATGAATCCTTTTTTTATAACAAATTCATTCTCTGTAGGTTTGAATGTAAAGTAAAAATTCCCAGAGGATTCGAAATGTCTGTCTTAGTAAATAAATAATAGGTGCTTCAAACTAATTTATAAATTTAAATTGTTCTTCACGTGCTTCCAAATGTTTATACATTTTTTGCAAGTTTCAATACTTGAAACCTCTTTAAATCAAGATGCCCGAGTTTCAACATTTCACTACCACAGTAGGAAAGTCTAGCTTTTGAAAGAGGGGATCAAATCTCAGGTGGTGTAGTCAACAATGCCATTTTAAACCAACTGAGACTAGGGTGCTATATTAAGGACATGGTTGAATATGGAGATTTGTATTTGTTTCTTGTTTTAGATTTAGTTTTAACTTGTCAGAAGCTTCCAAAAAGCCCCAACAAACAATGTTCTGTGTAATTTTTCTCCGCTCTGGGCTGAGTATTTGCCAGAACAGCTCATCAGACAGCTCTGGAAGTTTTTGGGTGTGTATGTGTTGGGAAAAAGTGTTGACAGTCTAATTATGTCTGTCTTCTCTTAAAAAATTTGGTTCCAAAGCTATAACTCCCCACTTTATTCTGTGTGTTTGGACCTAAACCAGCCAAGGGATGTGTTCTTCGGCAACAGAAACACTGTTGGCATCTGCTGCTGGTTGCACTTCGCAGGTTGCAGATCCTGTACTGACTATGGGATTCCATCGCGTGGCTGCTTACTTTTGGTTAGGAGGTCGCATGGGAGGTGTGTTAGGAAGTAGGTGGCAACAAAACATGATGTGATCAGTTTCTGTCACATTACAAATGCCTCTTCATGTTGTCTTTTCCTAAAGAACACTTCCCCTCAAGCAAAAGTGTTCTTCAGTAGCAGGGGCACACAGTGCACCTTTCCTTTCTGCAAGAGAGCATCTCTTGGCACGTGGAACGCGCCCTGGCTACACAGGCAAGCAGGAAAGTGTGGTGCTTGCCTGCCTACAGTCTGTGTTAAGTGTTTGCAGAACACTTTTCTGGTTCTTGGAGGTGTTAAAACAGATGTGCGCAAGTATGTACGGAGGAGGAGCTGGTGTGATGAAGATAAGCAAGGGGTAATAACAAGGCCAAAGGATAAGTTATGTAGTACTTTGAGAACTGAAACGACTGTGCAGCTGAGAAGTGACTTTGTTTGGGAAGCACTTTCACTTGAGATGATCCTGAAAAAGGTGGTTACATCATAGCTTCAGTTGAGTATTTAC
>WEIS01061545.1:1133-12504 GCA_013389965.1 Todus mexicanus | reverse complement strand
GCTCAAGAGAAGGTCACGTTTTGGAGCTTTCTAAACTTTTAATGGACTGTTAGGTACACTAAAAATGCTTAGCAGGCTTTAAAAAGAAAATATTAAAGCTATGCCATGCTTAGACACAGTAACTGTAACTTTTGGGCCGTGTCAAAATTATTCTTAGGAGAATGTAAGATTGTGACACTGGTGTGTCTAAACATAACTGCTCGCTCTTGTTAGAGTTCTGTGTGTGAGGTATGGTAATAGAAGGTCACTTAACTGGACAAATGCAGTGTGGTGTTTACTGACAAGAAAACACATTGAATCAGCTTTGCTGTATAGTGGATACACTCCAATTTTATGACGTGAATGCACAACTGGTGCTAATCAGTTAGTTACCATATTCGATGTGTTTACCCAGATGCAAATATAGAAACCTTCCAGTGCAGAGGGGTGGCTGAATACTAACTTTAAAGCTTAGCATCAAATTAAACTTTGACTTAAACTGCGGAAGGACCTGAAAAAGAGAACTGTGAGTTGTTTAAATTGTAGTGGATGCATCTTGGATGGCTCATTGGCAGACAAATGCTCAAACAATGGGTCCCCAGCTCAGGGTTTTATTGACTGTAAGATATAACTCAGTCAGTCTATTTGTATGAACACTAAAGATACAATGCATGTAAGAGAAAGTAACATTAAAAAAACCCCAGCTCTATCCTGGCACCTATTCTTCCAGTGCATGATATAAAAATACATAAAATTGCTTCCTAATATTGTGAAACTACCCAACTACTTACCCATTTAACTACAAACAAGGAAGTGACTGGATTTGAAACAAAACATTACAAATGGTTTTGGCACTTGTAGGGGAAGGATGTGATCCCTTCTTCTGTTTTTGGCAGTCACCGACCTCTTGTACTAACTTCCAGAATGGCTGCAAATCTTCCTAAAATTACTTGGAATTTCTATGCTAATGATAGTAGTGTCATTTTGGAGAGTTCTCTAGATAAACATCGGTGTTTGAGAAGAGCCATTTGTATAAAAACTTCCATGAGCAGAACTGATTTTTCTACCTGCTGCAGGAATCTTAGCAAGCTTAGTGTGAGATTGTTGAAAAACGTCTCTTTAATGGAACTGAAGGTATAGCTTCTTTAAGAGGAGATTAAAAAAACTAGAAGCACAAGGGTTTTATGCAGTGGAAATTCTATGCAAAGACTGGAAAAGTTTGGACAACAGAAAAATAATCTAGAAGGCATTGAGAGCCTTATTCAGAAGCATACTGCTTTTTTTTGAATGGGAGGGAAAAAATAATCCTTGATGGTAGGAATTAATGTTATGGTCAGGAATACATACTTTGTGCCCAGTAAAGCTGAGAGTATTAATGTATGTATGCAAAATGTAAAGAGTACATGAGACCAGTAAAACACACCAATGCCAAAAAGAAGGTGGTAATATGTCTTAAAATTATGATAAAGTTGGATCAATTGTAAAGTACTCTTTAAGCCCATTGTTATAATGGTATCAGTTTATTATTGGGCTGCAGTACATAATTCTCTGATGACAAAGTTTATTGAAAATCATAGAGAAATGGTGACACAGCTTCAGTCGAAACACTGAACAACATTAGAGCTGGTTGGTCAACAGTTTATTCAGCCAAGTTTTGAAGGTCTCTTAGGATGGAGATTCCATAGGCTGTCTGGAACTGGTTCCTGTGTTATCCACTACCTGAAAATGGTATTTCCACATGTTGCGGGTAGTAAAGCTTCCTTCTTGCCCTTTTATAAGCCTCAGAGGAGACTTTGACTCTCCAGTCTATAATCTCTCTAGGTGCTATTTTTTCTGCTTTGTAGAGCATTGAGCAAAGACACCAATCTTTGGGGTTTTTTTCCTCCTCCATTTTAGTGTAATTTTTAAATAACTGATCCCTGAAATCAAAGATTAGAGTCTATCAGTGATGTGCAAAATAATGTTACAGATTTCAGTTTTGTACAGTAAATTTTAACAGATGCTCTGTGTTATAACCATCGGTACTCAGCGGATGGGCACCACTGGAAATGTAACAGGATAACCTGACAGTACTGCAGCAAGACAAATTAACCTAATTTGGGAGTGATTCTATTCTGCCTTTATTTTAGAGCTTAGCTGAAGATACTCTCCTAAGCTCCGATCTCTATGAATATGAAACATAGTAAGGTATATGAAAAAAAAAAATAGGAAAAGGGATTTTTAACTAAGAAATGCTGAGATTTATTGGTATACTACGGCTAGGCAACTATCACTTCAAACACTGTGGGTGTTAAGCATTTGTGTTGAACTAAATGAATGCCTCTTGCAGCCATACTAAGTGTACCTGTGTGCACTCAAATTTAATCAGATTTTAATTACAGCATTGATCGAGGAACATTTCCATATTTCAAGGTCAAATTGTGTTTTAGAAATGTCACCTTTGTATTAAATAGCTGTACTTACTCCTTACAATGAAGTCAATTTATATATAAGCACGGCTACTACGCATGGAAAATTTAAACTATTTTGATTTCCTTTCTTCAGTAACTTCCTTTGGTTTTAGTCTCTGATCTCGTTCTCTCAAATTTGAGTCTAGTTATGCCAAAAACTCGGGAAACTTCATTAACAGGCCTTTTATTTTCATTAGATCAGAGGATAAGATTTAATTTTAAAAGTAAAGGGGATGTGTGTTTTTCAGTAAATTGAAAATAAATAAAATCTTTATAGCCTGATGAAAAGAGACGCCAAGCAGTGTTCTGAAAAGCACTCTGACACACCAGGCACTGAACTCCCATAGAGCCAGGTTGGATGAGCCTGTGCACCTGTAATATGGAACCCCCTAACAGCCAGCTGCCTTCCCCCTGCCCTCTCCCCAGAGCACTCGGAACACTTTTGGGGAACATGAATGTATGTTTTTTTTTCAAATGGTAATGTATCCAGAGCTTTGATTACAATTAGTTGGTTTAGAGTGTAAAATAATGTATTTACTGACATTAATTCTATAGCTGAGTTCTCGTGCAAACACATGAATCAATGTCCATAAGTACAGCATCTGTGGACTAGCAAAATGTGCCTAGGGCAAGTCAACGTGATTTATGGCCTGTATTTCTTTCCTGCTCATATGTCCCTCCTGGAGTGGGTGTAAATATTTCCAACAGTTAACTCAGTGATTTAAATGCCAGTTAGTCTGCTCTAAATGAATATTCTTAATTGGAAGTTATGATCTGTCATAATCAAGACAGTATATGTCAGTGTTTACTCTTTGTAGGACACCCCCCCCCATATACTCATGATGGGCAAAGGCCAAGTTAGGATACAGGTCCTTGACAGACCTCAGCTCTCCATTTGAGACCTTTATCTGCACTGTATAGTGAAGCAAACACATTTGCTGCAGTAGTAGAGCACTTACTTACGTCTGTTGTATCATCCTAAGTCTGTAGTACTCTTTGAGCTGATGAGTGCCAGTCCCATATAGCACAATAAGCCGTTACACAGCAATGTGTGCGACAAGGGTTAAAAGAAGTGTTGGGAGTTGGAGTTGACAATAGTATTTTATGTTTTTTGAATGACCTCACAACCATAGAATTTTCAGTGTAACTTTTAGTATGCCTTTAAAAAGCATATGGAAGTAATAGTATAATTCACCATAAGGGAATTTCTGCTCTGTTTGCCAGCACGGTTGTCATCTGGAATCCCGCAGAGCAGATCGACACCGCTTTGGTCACTGGACTGGCCCTGCTTTCTACATGGGCTTTGCCACTAGAGGGGCAGCAGCAGAGGCTTTTAGCACTGCTAGCTGAGACCCCCAAGCTGTGGTTTCAACTGGAATCTTGAACTGGGGGAGGAGGAAAGGGTGGTATTTGCTGAGCCCTTGATCCTACTCTGCTGCTTCATGTTTTGTGGATGCTGTGCATGGGTGGGGCAGTATAACCTAGAAAAATATCCCTGCTCACCAGCTACTGTGCTGCCAGGCTCTTTAACTGCTTCGTAGCTGGCAGGTTTATAGAGAAGCTGCTCTTGGTCTTCATAATATGGTGATAAAGCATGTTCTGTCCTGTCAGTGTGGAGGAGCTGTGCAGCGACAAAGCTTATGTGGTGAGATAAAATACTTGAGGGCCTTGGCAAGTGGTTTAAAACAAAACTGAGCATGTTCAAAGACTTTAAAGGCACTTACTGCCTGTACAGATACCTACCTACATTGCAGCAGTGAGATCAAGTTTAGCTTCTTCAAGCATTTGATCAGTTTCTCTTCTAAAGCTTTAACTTCTTGGGCTGAATAAAAGGTTATATTTTGTTTAGCTGAATTCTCCACTCTGTTTTTTTAAATGCCTGAACGAATTTTATGCAAGTCTTCTACAAAAAGTAGTTCTGAGGGGTGTGTGTGAGAGTCATTAAAGAATTAGAAGGCTTTTGTGATGGAAAATGTTAGGCATCCTTAACCACAGATGTAGCTGTGCCTGCATAGATAATGATATGCTTTAGTGTATTTTGCTATTTCAGGGAAAGATGCCCACCCAAAACCAGCAATGTTTGGGGGTTTTGTTGTTGTTTTTAGTACACCAGGTCATCAAAATTAACTTTTATTCAGCAGATCCTCCTAATCTTAGCCGAGTATGAAACTTCAGTTATGTTGGGTGTATCAAGGCTGTTTTAAAGATGAAGTCTATTGAGTGAGTATGTGTGTGTTCATAAGTAAAGTCACTGGGGCCCCTTTCCTAGGCTAACAGATGCCCTTGTGGAAATATGTTGGTGTGTGGTTTAAAATGTTTTTCAGCAATCAGTTCCTCCCCGCCCCACACCCTCTTGTTTGATACTCCAAACTGTATAACCTTTATTTGTATATACAAAAAGCAAAAAAGAATACCCTCTTCTGTTTGCTAGGGCTCTTATTTTCATGACCTGTAAGCTTTAACTGCGTCTGGGAATGGAAGAAACTGTTTGGCCTTGTATGTAAGGCAAATGTGGCATGTTTTAAAAAACAACTTTTAAAATATTTTCAAAATAACAGGTGAGCACAGCTGATTTCTAACTGCTTTTGTAAACAATAGGTATAATCTTCAGAAACTGGTAAAATGCATGCTATAGGCTTCTGGAAAGAGCTCGTGTGCTTTCCTGAAATATGTTTTTCCTAAAGGGCTTCAGAATAGGACACAGTGTAGCTTGGGTGGAGCCTCACAGTCTCAGTAGGACTGACACATGCTGTTAATTCAAGGGCAGTCTCCTATTAGCTGCATGAGCTGCATAATAAAACATATGCAATAATTAAAAAAAAGTAGATTTTCAAGGGAATTGCATAAAGTTGAGTAAAAGGTCCTCAGAATTATTCATTTTTTTCAATTATGCGCCAGCATGTCTGCAAATACCTTTTTTTTTCTTGAAAACATGATTATAAGGACTCAGACTTAAACAGGTTACTTCTGTGGTGATCTCGTAAACATGTCTAAATATTAGTCAAGTTTTGTAATCAGGGTATTTTCAGATACAGTGTTAGAAATTGCTGGTGTCGTCTTCCCATCCCCCAGCTCTTGAGCTCCGAGGAGTGTAGTTTGCTTGCAGCTGCAGTGGTAGGCATCTTTCAGGAAGTGACCTTGGCTTGTATTAATCAAATTCAGAACACACAGAAAAGCTTCTTGGTAACATGCTGACTTGATGTAAAATTTTATAGCATCCATTTTCTTTTTAAAATGAGGCCATCTTATAAAAAGGGAATTTATTGATGACATCTCCATTTAAAAGAATTTCTCTTAAAATGACATGGGATTTAGAGAAGGTAAAACAACAAAAGCAAACTGCTCGCTTTACTGAAAGGAAAATCACTTTTTATGTATGTAATTAAGTCTTAAATTCTATTAGCAAAACCGTATTTTAGCCTGGCTAAACTATGAAAATACAGTGGTATTTGATAGCATTTTCACTGATGTCTTACCATTTCCAAGCTGCAGTAGGAAAGCTCGATAGTAGGGCATGATCTCAATCAGCTAAGATTCTCATGACGTCTTTAGCTTTCTGACTTGATGTATTTTAATCGCTGCATCTTTTGTTAGCAGCTCTCAAGGCATTTAACTTAACCTCATAGTCGCTGTATTGAGCTGCTGTTTGCATAGATTAAGAAAGGAATCCTCTACCTGTGCCTGTTCAAGAAATCACTGCCTGACCTTGCCCACAGCTACAGATTTTTTTTTTTTAATAGGCTGCTCTTAAATCGAGTGGTTGACAATTCCTGAAGTTGGTTTAAAGACTTTTGCATGATTATCTTCTTGCCTAAAACTATTTTGTGAGTTGAGTTAGAAAAAGAAGATTGCTGGCAGTATTTTCAGCTGGTGTAGCTGTTTATAGGAGTATGCCTTTACCCTTTCTCAGGACCTATACACAAGGCTGAGACCAGAATATCTTTCATCATACAAAGTGCTGTGAAAGCCTTCGAGGTGTTATGGGCTAAGATAATTTACCAATTTTCAAACTGCATCTTTCTGGAGAATTAGTAATAGCTGCTACCTGACTAATGTGTGTGTTTCCCTTAGGTTGTGATGTGTGTTATCTTGAACAATCTACCATCTGGTTGGTTTCAGGGTTTGGAAAACAGAATTCTGCCTTAAGTGGAATCTTCAGCATAAACCTCTTTTGCATCTCGATGGCGTATTTACTCATTTTACCTCTTCACAATTATATTCAGACTTGTGTCATTCTTTCTGTAGTGTGTTGGAGATCTGAGTATGCTAACGTGCATTTTCTCAAGTGTTTCCTAACTTGACTGCTGTCCGTTTTGGAATGGTTTAATTCCATGTTGTTTACCTTGAAATGTATACAGTGACTTGCCCTTCTACTTGGTATCAAGTGAGTTGCTAATCATTCATTTCAAGATCTCTGTGTAACCCTACCCTTTTCTGCTCTGTTGAACATACTCTTAGGTTACTTCGCTACCAAATTTTCCTTAACTACATGGCTTTATACACTTCTCATGGTGCCTCACTTTATATTGTCTGTTACTGCAGCAAATCGAGAACTCTTCACCCACATCTTCAGTTTGAGTGCTTTAGTCCTCTTTCCTTGTAGTCTGCAAGGCCAATGAAAGGGTGATAAATCTTGCTCTCCGTGCTTAAGTGTAGTTGACACTGACTTTCCAAGATCAAGTGGATGCCAAAACACAATCATAGATTGTGTCATTCCGTATGTGCTGTTGCTGCAGTTTCATCAATCTCCCAGACAATAAAGCTGGTTCCACCAAAGATTTTGGGATACTCCACCATGGGGTCAGTAGTCAGTAGTCCCTGAGATGAAACTACATTGCTAATGGTGATATTTTGACTATAAAAAGCTCAAGTCTTAATTATGTCCACTAAAATTTTAAACCAAATCTGCCAAACAGGAGGCAACAGAACTTGGAACCATTGATAGAGAACAGAGGCATACAGGGGACAGCAAGGAGCCTGTTCTTCCTTTCGCTCTGTAATCTTAAAATGAGTGGAGACTAAGACGTATCTTGGGTTTTCCTGTGCCAAAGCACAACAATCTATTACAAATGGGCCATGTCCAGACCACTTTGTACTTCCGTGGCTCGGTATTACTTGTTTTCCTGGGCAAGATTCTGAAGAGCTGATGATTTTTGTACCTGAGCCACAACTTCGACGTCCATCTTTCTTACAGTAGAGAGGGAATGACTTGCTCTGAAGTCAACATCTTGAAGCGCAGTGTTATTAATGGCCCTGTGGGGACTGGACTGTGGGCAGCAGCGCTCCTGTGCCAGGGCAATGCTGACTGCTCGGCTGACCAGCAGCACGGGAATCACGGCGGCTCTGGATGCACACTCGGAATCCTTTCCGACAACTCCGTGCTGGTGTTCTCCCTCCCTCTCTCCCTCCTTCCCTCCCCTTTCGCAAGCTCAGCCTTTGCCGTTCGGCAGCCCCAGCTCGCTGCTGGCCCTCACAGCTCCTCAGGCCACAGCTCAGCCCGACCCCTTCCCTTCCCTTGCCGCTCTGGGGAGAAGGGGACCCCCTTACGCAGCTCTTGCGGGGGGCTGGCTGCCACCCCCGCGGCTCCCTGCCATGGCCGAGCTGCCCGGAGCGCTGAGCTCGCAGGAGGCTGCGGGCAGGGCAGGGCAGCCCTGGAGCTGCCTGGAGCCCCCGAAGCTCTGGAGCTCTGGAGCCCGGCTCGGCTCGCAAGGAGTTAAGGGCCGCGCTGCCGCCCGCGGTTCTGTCTGGAGCCGCCGCTCGCTCATTGGCTGCGGAAAGGTGAAATGGAAACCACCGTAAACTTTTGACCCTGTAGCAGTTCTTGTGGAACGCCTTCCCCTTGCCAAGAGCCGAGGGCGCTTTCCCCCCTTTTCCTGTGGCTGCTGCTGGCTGGGATCGTGCCGTGCCGCATGCAGCGCGCAGCCCGCGGCCGCTCCAGCCGAGGGGGAGCTGCGGGAGGGGAGGGGAGCAGAGGGAGCCCCAGCTGCTCCCACCAGCTCCAGCCCCCCACTCGCCCCGCTCAACAAGGACACGAGTCCATCTTTCCACTTCCAAGGTTGGTTTATGTGTGGCTACAAAAAAGCAAACGACAACGCAACCCCAACCAAAAGCCAAGGAAAGAAAAAACAACCCGGCACCACATGGCTGGTGACTCTCAGGGCTAATTAGCAAGTGGGGAAGGGCGGCTGAGTCACTGAGCACTCTAGCTGCTGCAGCCCCGCTGCTCGGTAAACCGCCTGTGCTTAAAACTGAAGCAACTTTTCTGAAATCTGAGGTAGAAATAGCTCATTTTTACTCCTTAGTTCGTAAGTTTGTGTATTAAACACGTATCTACCTAGCTGACTGTTCTCTTTTCTTCCGTATCTTCTTTAAACAGAAGAATATATTCGTTGAGTCCTGGATGCAAGTAGTGCCAGCTGAATTTACACTGCCAGCTTGCAAAGCGTCAGAGGCCCATGGTATCCAATCTTAGTCACCCTACCCAAATAAAAATTGCTCACAAATTCAGAACCTGAGTATGTGTGTCACTTTAATATTATGCAGAGTTTGTCGCACACACATACAAATCTATGGTCAAGAAAATTCATCTTCCCTCTGTAGCTTTGCCAAACCAGCCAAATTAAAGCAGCGTTACGTTTTCAATGAAGTATGAATACGAGAGTTCGTTAATCCACGTTTCTCTCCCCTTAGCCATGTCTGTCTCCTCCCTGACAAAAGAATAGCTGACTTGGTTACTTTCCTGCATCAGCTGCCATTTTCTCCCTCCCCCACTGCCAGGCACAGGTACCGGCCTGCTGTTCTTGCTGGAACATTAAACTTGCTGAATGTTAAGTGCCTCTTAATCAAGAAGTCACTCAGCACCTTACTTAGAGATAACATTCAAAACTCTTCCTCAACAAAGAAACTTGATTCCTGACTACTTCTGGCTGATGTTTTTACCTCTCTCGTGGTTTGTTTTTGCAAATAGTTTCATCGGATTTATGCAGTGTTTTCATTTTCTTAATGAGAGAGTAGAGTGGGGAGGAGGAACCCTCAGAGTGCTGTGACTTTGATTTTTTTTTTTTTTTTTTTTTTTACCGCAATTCAATAAGTAGTTCAGTGGCTAAGAAGCATTTCGTTTGTGACGGTGTTGGCACAGTAGGACAAGTCCATGAAGGTTCGGTGTGGGCTGCTCTTGGAGCGCTGCTGTTCTCGCTGCAGTTTTATCTGGGAATTGAGGGAGTCTCCTGAAGCATTGCCAGCAGCATCGAGGGAACAATGAATATAATATGATTAATAGCAGATCCCCTGCCCCCTCTTGTGTGCAATTCTCCTTGCAACTGCAAAAGAAACATGCGCTTGTAGTGATAGTTGGTGGCCTCCCTGTTTGTTCCAGCTAGTGTTCCCAAGCAGCAGCTATTATATAGTTTATTTTCCCCCACTCCCTGTGATTCTTTGTTCTGTCCTCCTGTGTGTGTCCTGTCTGCTTCTCATTGTCCGTTTCGTGGCAGTTCGGCTGCTTTCACAGTGGAGCTGCAAATCATACTGCCTATCATAGTGAGATGGAATAAATTCTCCTCTAAAGGAAAGAGGAGCGAGTAACAACTGTTAGAAACTAAGAATCACTTGTGAACTCCATTGCCGAAGCATCATTTACATATCTCCCTGAAAGGCTTCTCTTCAGCACTTGTAACAGGAGGATCACGTGCATTTTAGCGTTAGAAATCAGTGATTTCTAAAAATATAACTGCATATGGCAGTGATAGGGTGGGAACCTGGCAAGAAAATGAACACTGACTCTCAAGCTAAAGAAACACAAACTTCACCAGATTTGTAAATCCTATAGCTTCAAAGTATCCTGCTTCGGGGAGAGTGTTATTGAAGACTACTAATCAGAGCTAACTGCTGATCATGAGAAAATCACCAGTTTAACCTTTACTTCTAATGCAAAGGGCCATGAAGAGGGGCATTGGGGATACTGCCAATGCATTTTGTAACGAGGAAGCATTAAATGAGCAGTCAAAGGCTGAAAATAAACTGTGGAGGTCCATACTGTTTTATTCTGCCTGCTTATTCAGAGTAGACTTTGAGGTCAGTTACATCTCCGGGGGAAATGCCAGCTGCTTTGGAACTGCTTTTTCAGAATTTTCTCCTGCATCAAGATTTTCGAACTGTGAATGAGAAATGCAGAAAGCTCAGGCCAAGGTGTTTTCATCTGTTCTTTCTGTTGTCTGCAGTAAAGCAGTACCCTATTGTCATGTTTTACTGAAGGATAGAAAGATGATTTAGAGGAAGTTCTAGAGTACAACCTCTCAATTTGGAAAGGTATTTTGTATTGCAAAGCTCATTAATAACTTTTGCCATGTGCTTGAAATTTCTGCAGGTTTATTACCCCTCAGTCTCCTGGCTTTGATCGTGGAGTTGTACGGTGAGCGGGACTCTGGTATCTAGTATTAAAGCTTGCCGTTTATCCTTAAATCGGCTCCTAACTGTTATGCTCCCACCAACGATGCCGAAAAAGAGTAGACTTGTAGTAGTTGGAACTTGGATTTTTGTTTGTTTTTAAAAACATTACCATTGTATTTCTGTCTCCACTGCTTTTGTTTCTATTTCAGTTGGTGATGGAATTTACTATCTGCACTTCGGTTGTTTCATCATGAGATGCCATAAGTAGTTTTTTCTCTGCTTCTTCCTGAGTAGGTTCATCTCAAAGCTGTCCCGTCTGCATTCTTGTTGCAAATTTTCAGTGATGAGTGAACTCTTGGTCTTCTGCAACAATAATGGGTTGGGTTTCAGGGATGTAAATCCCTCTGTAAACAGCTGTGTTAGATATGGATAAATATCTTTTCTAAGCAATGCATTGATCACATCTAGAGGTCCTCAAAAGCTTTCAACCAACTTTCAGGTCCAGTGTTGTGTATTAATTCATCTCTGCTAGCATGATAATTTTTGTAATTTCTCTT
>WEIS01061536.1:2063-12166 GCA_013389965.1 Todus mexicanus | reverse complement strand
TGTAATTGGAAAGTGCAAAGAACTTTGCATTGCCAGAGGAGACGCACCACCAGAGGGAAAATGCATAATCAAGATACAAGTGAGGGCTTGGCCTTGCACTGAACTGTTACCAGAATAACATAATCAATCTGCTGATCATTATTTCAGTTTTCCAAATCCTAATCTTAGTCTCTTACGTAAATTCTCTACTTTGATACATGATATTAATTTTGCCTGTTTTAAAGCCAGAAGGCTCAGAAATTGAACTCAAAGTCAAGGTGCCAGAAAGTATTGCTAAACCAGTTTCATGAAACTGCAGAAAATTTCTTCAAGTCAAAGAGGTAATACCAAACCTTTGGGCTTCTGTTCACAACAGGGAATTCAGGATACTTTGATTTCTTTGATCTGCAGTTTTATAAACTGAGTTCATTCCTCAACTTCCTGTGAAGAGCCCTGAAGAGCTCTTTCATCCAGGGGAAAGACTGGTCTTCACAAACCTTCTTTCCTGGCAGATTTGGTATATTTTGATTTGATCAATTCTCATAGCATCAAAAAACAAACAAGAGTATTACAGGGAAGTGCTGATGAAAAGGCCAAAATATTTTACAAACTTCAATAATTAGATATATTGCTCAAGAAAACCACCAGTAGCAAGCTGATAAATAGTATTTGAGGCTTCACTGAGCACAAGATGCTTTCTGTCTTGAGATAAGTCGATCTACAGAATACCCCTGGATTAAATTCCAGTTTATTTTGAGACTTATCTTCCTGTTCCTTTTTCATTGTAACCAAAATGAATTTTATAAGCATTTGTAGATAATGACCTGTATCTCTCTGTTTATCATCTCAGTCTTAGGCCAGATAAGCCACATAAGTGTTATTTATGATATTCTGTGCTGCTATTTTATGGCCTTTTGCATTTTATTGTTGTATGTGACAGCATGATTATATATAATTGATAGATACTTTCATATTGCACTGAAAGAACTCAATAGACAACAGATAACAAAGTAATTTTTGTTCCTTTGGTCTCTGTATCTTTTAAGCCGTCTCAACCAAATATTGTTTTGAAAGACATGTTTTTCTCAATGCATGTGGCTCATTAAATATATACTTTAATTAATTTATTATGAAAATAATTTTTTGACAAAGCAAATATCATACATGGCAAAGCTGATCAATTTCCTCAGCTACTATTTTCTACTGTAGCATGAAGGAACAAGGCACAAGATATCCATCTCCCTATATATCCCTATATGTAGAAATACTGTTTCCTCAGGGCCCAGAATTTGCTGCAGAAAAATGTTGTCTGCACAAGGCACACATTTCCTCATGAAATTTGATTTCGAGTTAGGATGAAGCTAGGGATATTTAAATGTTCTTCAATGGGGACCCCAACCCCAGCTCCTGACATGCAGCTGAGTAGTTCTTAATCTGAAACTATGTTTACAGGTGGGAATCAAGTTACTGAAGACAAGCCAAATACCTGCCTCTGATACTACAGATTTGCTATGTGAATATTTATCACTGTTTCCAAGTCACGTAATTGAGAACAGGGAGACTCTGCTAAACTAAACCAAAAATTTCAGCCTGCTTTCATCCCACTTCAACCTGAGGCACCTACTTGAGGTGTCTGAGTCAGAAGAATATTCGCCTTAGGCTCCTGTTAATGTCAATAACAAGATATAGGATAAATTGCCATCTGGAAGTACCTATCTGTCTTTGACAATCCTTGACAATCAAGGATATCTAAACTCCGAACTCTACATCTTCTACATAGTTAAGTGTCTTGTGTTGGTTGGGAGGAATCCAGACTTTCAGTCATAAGGGAAAAAGTGAAAAGAAAGAAATGTCAGTGTCTGATTCATCCAACTTCTCCCCACTGTGCAGATCAATCCTTAATTATAGTATCTGCTTGAGAACAATTTCAAGTCTTTGCCTTAGGCCAACTTTCCTGAAAATAAAAAATTATTTCTTTGAGAGGAATAAGAAAAAAAAGAAGTCATGGTTCTATATAATTCATAGCTGGTTAGCAGCTATGATCGATACAATTTGAAAATGCAAACATAGCCGGCAAAGTCTCAGTTATTTTCAATAATGCTTAATCATTTTTAGTCAAAAACATGGATTCCACATATATTTAATGCATTTTGCTAATTTCTTCATGTGCTGTTTTTGAGACTAAAAAAATACATATATCACTTAACAGGTTTTTCTGCAGCCTCCCCATTGTAAGAAAGAGGATGCTCTTTTAAGCCTCAGGAACAATTAACATTTTGCAGTAGTTGAACACATAGAGCAGTACAGTCTTACCATTGAAAAGCAAATTCATTTATGTTAGTCAGCAACTTTTCAATTTTTGGAGAAAACTGGGGCTCCTCTAGTGTATCTCATACTGAAGTAATTAGCAATGTGCTGAATGGAGAAGGGCCAAACGTGAATCTAACACTGTCCTTCATATGATGAGGAAAAAAGACTGGGAGTACTGCAGAATTCACAGTAGGGAAAAGGGACTGGATCCTCATCTCCCCTGCACTGAGTGACTCCACTTAAACCAACATCAAAAAAACAGGATCATAGCCAGAGAAATCATGTTTACTCACAGCCTGCATAGAAAGTCAATCTAATGAAGTTCATCATGGAGCCAGGGGAAAAAGAATTATCTTTTATCATACTATCGAATATGGGAATAAATGCTATAGACACAGTTGCATTGTATAGAGCAATGACTATCAAATGACTGTACTTGTGACTTATCCTTGCTGACATTTTTCTTTCTGAGAGTCCTTTGAATTTGAGATATATCTGTGATTCTGCTGGGGAGTAGAGTCATAATTGTTAAGTCCTAGGCTCTCAAAATGTAATAACAACATATTTTATAATGATAAATTATTAGCCACCCAGTCACAATCGCATACTAATAAAACAGTTTGATTTGCTAGGATGCATTGTTTATGTCTTTTCCTCTTTCACTTCGAATTAGTTTGCATTAAATCATATAATAGCTGTATCTGTCAGCGACAGGGAATGCAAGTGAACCTGTTAGCCAAGCTCCTTCACAGTCCCTGGACAATAGCCAGGGGACACTTCAGTAAAGCCTTCTGCAGTTGGTGGGATAACTGTCTCCTTGCCTCAGGGAATCTCAGCATTAAAGTTATTAAATAAAACAGCCAGCCTGGCAGTTGGCTATGAGAAGCAATTTATACCATTGTAAATGGATTAGCAAAATGTAATTTCTTTTAACGTTTCCGTTTCAATTATTTGAAATAGAAGCACAGTTATAAATGTTAAGGAATTGCTTAAATGTTTCTCACAGTGGAAAAAGTAAATATAGGTTAGAGCTTCAGACTCCCAGGTGAATTTTCTGTTTTTCAGTTTTCTTTATGTTAAGGCTTTTCACGTCCTGCTGTAAAAGTTGCCCGTTTGGAGACCAGGAGAAAAAATATTTGTGCTCTTGATGAAACAGAGTATTATACTAATCAGGAAAGTATAGATTTGAAATGTCTTGAGGACCAGAGGAAAGCCTACGGCTGTTCTTATCCTACATTCTCAGCTGGTATATTTTGACATCAAGAGCCTCGAGCAGTGCATGAGATACCAAGAGAGAGACTATACCACATATCTGTTTGTGTGAGAAGTGGGGAGAATCTCTTGAAAGTATGCCTTTGTGGATTTTCTCTGAGAAGGGTTAATTAATATACATAGCTAGCAGCTCAGAAATCATCATGTGTTGTTACAATGAATTCAGCGATAACTCACCTGATGTCTGTTTTTCTTTTTTTTCTTTCTTTTTTTTTTTTTTGTATGATGCTGCAATTAAGCAATAAGATATAACAAGAAATATGACTACTGGCATGGGATAATCATGTCCTTGGGGTGTGATCAAGTACCAAGAATAAATGAGTGCTCCTAATCCCCCATGGGTGTGATTACCTAATGATAGCCATATCCATAGAGAAACTACATTGCTGCCATGAATCGTTCACTTTTATATTTAAATGTATTATCCAGGCAAGCGGCGACTCTTGTCTCAAGCTTCCATTTTGTGTCAGACCGTGTGGAAGGGGTGTGGGTTGGTTGCAGCCGGTCCCCTCTGTGCCCTGCCAATACCACGCACTAGAGAAAGGGAATTTCCACCAGAGATTCAGCTGGGTGTGCAAACCTCCTGCCTTTCAAAAAGGCTATCCACAACAGCCACACTTGCAAGCTGAATTAAAGTTGCTGTAGAGTTTAAAAGAGGGGGTGGTGAGGGGCAAAAGTAGGGCAGCAAGAAATAACAGACGAGGCTAGCTCAGTTGAAAGCAGCCATGGAGAAGCCTGAGGGCTAAGACGGCAGTCATCATCGATTCAAGGGAAGGGAGATGTCAAGGACAGGGAATGTCAAGCAGGAACAACAATAAGGCATCATAAGGGTGCTTTGCAGTGTCAAGTCTTCCAAAACCAGCACAAATAAATCTACTGAACTGCTGTGATTGGTCTATTTGCTGCTTGATATCACAAGAAAAATGTAAAAAAAAAAAAAAAATTGATACATTTAAAATGTACATCTGTCCTTTCCCTCCTGCCTACACAAAACTAATTAAAAATATTCTCTCTCCCTCTTCCTCTCATGTCCTCACCCCCACTGGTATCATCTTGAAATAATCTTTGCAAACAAAGTTAGATACAAGCAAATGCTCTATGTGAAACTAATTGTGTCAATATATAGACAAGCAGCAGCAACACACTGGCCCTGAACAAATAATCAAATGCTAAAGGAAGAGCTACAGGAACAGAAACATGCTCTGCAACACTGTGTGTGGTACGTGTATATTCCTGAAGCATTAACATCTACCTTTGCAGGTGATAGAATTTTATGACACAAAATATATTTATCCAATAGGCTTTACACACATTTTTTACACATATTTTACTGCAGCTTCTCATATAGGTGACAGGATGAATCATATTTCTGATGATGCCCATACACCAAACAGGTTGGTATTTTCAGGTGAGTGTATACATACATGCTTACACACACACGCACACACACAAACACACTGGTGTGAAGGTGCATTGAAAACCAGCTGACCACAACACCTGCTAGGCTGGACCACTGAGTCTGTTGCTGAACAAATGACAGCACCACAGGAAAACAGCAAACATAATGTCTAAGATGTTGAATGGATAGTAAATATTTTCAATAGTTTCATGAATTTATGATTTTGTTTCATATTTGTTTCATATTTTTAAATTATCCGTAAAAGATAAATAAGCATTAACACTTAGGTCATTGACCTGTATGAAAATCATGTAATCCCTAAAAATCCCTAACCACAGAGGAAGTGATGGATCCATCATGTAATCCCTCATCAGTGATGGACTGTAAAAAATGCTAATTTCCCAGACATGATAATGAAGGGAAGTCAAAATCACGTTACATGTATATTGCATAGAGTTACTGAGAACTTCAGGAAACTAACTTAACTCCAGTATATGAGTATATGAGATTCAACAAGGACAAGTGTAGGATCCTACACTTTGGCCGCAACAACCCCATGTATCGCTACAGACCGGGGGATGAGTGGCTGGAGAGTGGCCCGGCAGAGAGGGACCTGGCAGTGCTGGTTGACAGCCGGCTGAACATGAGCCAGCTGTGCCCAGGGGGCATGGAAGACCAACGGCACCTTGGCCTGTATCAGGAATAGTGTGGCCAGCAGGACTAGGGATGCAATTCTGTCCCTGTACTCAGCACTGGGGAGGCCTCACCTCGAGGACTGTGTGCAGTTCTGGGCCCCTCACTTCAGGACGGACATTTAGGTGCTGGAGAGGGTCCACAGGAGAGCAACCAGACTGGGGAAGGGACTGGAGGGAAAATCTCATGAGGAGAGGCTGAGGGAGTTGGGGCTATTCAGCCTGGAGAAGAGGAGGCTCAGGGGGGACCTTATCACTTTGTACAACTACCTGAAGGGAAGTTGTAGACAGGAGGGGGATGGGCTCTTCTCTCAGGCAATTTGTGACAGGACGAGAGGGCACAGCCTGAAGTTGCACCAGGGGAGGTGCCACTGAGTGACATGGTTTAGCTGAGTGGTGGTGGTAGATCATAGGCTGGACTCAATGATCTCAGAGGTCTTTTCCAGCCTTAATTATTCCATGAGTCTATGATTCTATTCTATCTGCTTTGGTTTACAACTTTGCCTCCAAAACTGAAACACCTTTGTTTGACTTCAACTTCAGTGAAGAAACCTTCCAATAGATTATTTCCAACTCAGCTGAGAAACAGTTCTACTCTTACCATCCAAGAGGTATATAGCACATTCTTGACATATAGCGTGTTCTTCAGCTGCAATGATATAATGAAGTTATATATTCCTGATGCACAAGTCTTTTTTTATTCTTTTCAACTTTCAACATGTCAAAATGTATGATACTTGTAAGGGAGGAAAATACACTCTTTTGTAAAAGAGTTCATTTTCAACCTTTCTAAGAACAGTGATTCTGTTTCACAGTAAATACAGCACAATATTCATCCAAAATTTGCACTTACCTGAGACCTCTGTGACATTACTCATTACTGTGACATTATTTCTGGCACAGCAGTGAATTTTACTGCAATAAACTGAAACCAAGGAAAATCTTTCTTTTCCACTTACTACTTCACTGTATATTTGGTTTTCTGCATATCTAGGAAAAGGAAGATATTTCTGTCTGAATAAATCAATGGTTTTAGTAAGGTGTTTTCCACATATACAAAGAAATTTATCCCTATTGCCAAGTCTTTCAGTTCAAAAAGAAGAAAGAGGATAGAAAAGTGGAACACCTGATCACGCTGTTTCCTTCAAGCAGTGACCCTGTATGTAGCTACTACCAGAGATTAGTTGGAATATTTGATGGCTAGAATTGGACAGGCTTAATAAGCAAGACAGTCATATTCCTCAAAGGCTTTTGGCCTTCTGTGTCAGAGCTAGAGTCTGTCGCTCAAACTCCCACACCAGATTAGAAGTTCAAACTTCAGCAGCCCACACTCGGGGCAGCCAACAGAGAAGAGAAAGGTTCATAGTGCATCCTTTTTCCTCAGAGACAGCAAGGAAAGAGAAGGCTACTGCAGTGTGGGCTGAGGTGGTTTGGAAGAATGGCACTATCGATAAAGATGAGGGCAGGCAGAAGTTACAGTTGGTTCATCACTTCCCAGTGAATAGTTTGGAGGATGTTTGTGTCTGAAGCATGTCCTCACACAAGTAGAGAAAGATGCAGAGGGAAGTGGCACAGCTGGATACAGCAGTGGTGGCCAAATAAGCAGCCATGGATACAAAGGAAGAGAACAGAGGAATTTTAAGGCATGACTAGCAAATTTTAAGCACCAGTTGGATGAAACTAAACCTATGTAGCCAGTCAAGCTTCATTATAATGAGGAAAAGAGAGGCTAAGGATCAGGACCAGGACTGTGTATCTCTCACGAGCATAAGGGCTGAGCCTAGTGGCCATGCATTGGCCAGCCAGTGGTGATGAGGCAGGGGACTAGATCTGACCCCAGTTCCCTCCAGTGACCTGATCCTGATCCCACCCATGGAACAACATCCCATCCCCAGAGAGGTGCCCAATGCCCATGGCTGGGGTTATATCCTTATTGCTGCCTTTCTCCTGGGTAGGGCAATGGGACAGGTCCTGGATGACAGGCCCTGACCTACCACTCACTGTAGGGAGCTCCCAATGCTCCTGGACCCCAATGAGGCATTGACTGTCACAGCAGCCTAGTAGGAGCAATCCTTAGCTGTGCATAAGCTGGCCCTGTGTCCCAGCAGCCAAACCTCCAGGAAGGGGGGATGCCCACAGCAACCTTACACTGAGTTCAGCCAGTGGAAATGAAATAAAGCTGAGGACCAGGCTTGCTCCATTAGGGTAATTCTGCTATTCATTCACATCAGGTAAAATTCAACAAGGGCCAAAACTTCTTCTGGTAAACAAATGCACGGCTCTCTACATAAGGAAACTTTCATCTGTAGCATGTATCTAGGGCATTTTGTGACTGAGCAGGCTTTTCCTCCTGTTTTCTTTCCATGCATTGTTTCTATAGGTACTTGCGCAAGTCTCTTGCTTTCTTCCAGCCTGTGACGTTACTGAGATGGGGCTTTGGTAGATCTTGTTCTCCATTGACTGTTTCAGAAGAGCGTTGTGCACCCTCACATCTTTCCCATTGCATAGAGAGTTGAAGGGACTTGGCTTCTGGCAACATCAGGACTCTGATTCCCAGTGGGTTCTATTAATGTCTCATCCTAGCTCTCATTTTCCATCTGCATAGATATTCATAGATCTTGCGAAAGCTAAGCAAGTAAAAAGCTCTGTGGGGCCGGCTTGTCTGGAGGCTGTTTGTCTTTTCTGTACAGCTGCAGGCAAGCATCTGTAAAGTTTCAATATTTGCTCTAAATGAAATGTCTCTCAGCTAGAACTCCATTTCATGTAGTATTGCTGGTGCAGACAAGATGTACCCCATAAACAGAAAAAGAAAGCCCCTTGGGACACTGATGCCACTAGGAACACAGGTGATAGTTGTTCTTCCTTCACTTAATTTTAGATTACTTATGTTTCATCTTTGTTATTAATAACACATATTAATAACTTATGCTTTAAACTGTCACCATATTCTTAGCTATAGATAGATCAGTTATTGTCAGTTATACTGACCATCTATTTTTAACTGTTGCTTGAATATTAGGGATTAAGAAAGCACAGCTGTTGATAGAGATGACCTTGAATCATACAAAAAACCAAGGAACAAGAAAGGTAATCCAGTTGATTACCGCTATTCCAAAATAGGGTCACTGTTAATACCTTGTTACTACTAATAGTTGGTATTATAATTTATTCTTAGAGATCTCTATAGAAAGGCAGGCTGCAGCATTTGCAGCCATTCCATTTCTGCATGTCATCAGAATATTGTGCTCGTATCATGCAAGCCAATATGAATATTTCCTGTGACAATGTTACCTTGCTGTTTCTTGCCTTCTCCATGTGAACATCCAGCATATACCTTTTCTGTAATTTACGTGCTTAGACCTGGTTGTCATCCAGTCTCCCGTTTAACCTTAAACAGCTGTAGTATCACTTTTTTAGGCATCAAGCAGAGATAGCACAAGCTTCAGCAAATGCCACTGAAGAGTCTAGATGCTTCCTAGAAGAGCAATATCTAAGAGAGATTTTCTATTTTTACCTTTAAGTTCAATTTTGCAAGTCCATGAGTTGTGCAATCAAATCAACAGGAAACCTTAACCTCTTGAACTGCAACCAGCAGAAAAAGCTTGCATTTTCTACTAAAAGGTACAGGAAATTGGAGAAACTGCTACACAGCTACACAGAAAGAGTAACAGCTTTCAGCTCTAAATCCAGATGTGATCTGACATAGCTATGCAAAGGTGAAAATATCTCTTTTCTGCTAACAAATCCCTAAGTAAAACACATTTAATCTCACATTACCTAAAATTAACTGAAATTTGTTATGTTGGTTGGGTTTCCAAAGCCTCTTTTCTCATGTAGCAGTTTAGAGTATTGGATTGGGTAGAAGGATTTTAGTCACTTAATTACAAGATGAAATTATTTTCAGGTTTTTGTATGCATCATAATAGCTACATTTACCATTCTATTATCATTAGTGCTTTAGGATATCTTTCAGTTAGCTACTAAGAGATTTTTATACAGAACTCCCAGAGGTAAAACTCCTCATCTTGCTGAGTTTGAAAGTTGGGGTTTTTCCCCAGCATCTTATTCTTCAATCTCGAAGACCTGTCACTTTTTAAACTCTTGGCATTCTCTTCAGTAACAAGGTTGCAACTTGAATGTGCTACATCAATTTGGCTTCGGTTTGATGCCTCACTGAGGCACAGCCTGGCAGAGAAGAGAAAAAATGAATATGAATGCCAAACATCTATTGGGATAACTAAGTAAAAAATCGGCAGGTTTCAGGCTGTAACTGAGAAGGAGCACTACCCCATAAGTGAGAGCAAAGTTATCTTGCATGAAATGATAGAAATATAAGTTGCCAGTGATATAACAAAGACAAATTTAGCAACATCAGTTCAAGAGGAATTTAGACTAATCTGGTGACAAGGCAGTTACTCACTATACTTTAAAGGACACAGAATGATTTCATG
>WEIS01061525.1:10066-27886 GCA_013389965.1 Todus mexicanus | reverse complement strand
ATTGGCTGGGATTCCTGGATCATTGCACCAAAAGATTATGAGGCTTTTGAGTGTAAAGGAGGCTGCTTCTTCCCTCTGACAGATAATGTTACCCCAACAAAGCATGCTATTGTCCAAACTCTAGTGCATCTCCAAAACCCAAAGAAAGCTTCCAAGGCCTGTTGTGTTCCAACCAAATTGGATTCAATCTCCATACTTTATAAGGATGATGCCGGTGTGCCCACTTTGATATATAACTACGAAGGGATGAAAGTGGCAGAATGTGGCTGTAGGTAGTATATGAGGCAGAATCTCTAAGAATAAGAACATCCCCTTTTTCTGCTCTGTGTAAATCTGTACATTAGTGACGCAAATGAAAATCCTTGCAAACAAGGTTTGGAGCAGGGTATGGGGCTGGCCTGTTGTAGTTGCTGCTTGTTTTAAGGGAAAACTGGCATTTAAAGCATGGCAATCATTGTAAATAGCCTGCATTATATATCATGGCAAAGTGAATACTGGATTAAAATATTGTGAGACTGAATGAATTATGCATTATTTGGCAACAGTGATACAATTTGAATATCTTATTTCAACTTTTCTGTTTAATCAATTCTGTTTAGGTGACAAACCAAAGGATTTTCAGTGGGGATTTAGAATGTTCTGTAAATGTTTGTAAGTATTGAAAAATTCTCTCGATCAACTCTGACATTTTCAACTTCTGTAAACCTCGGTAAATGGAATTTAATCTCTACAGTAAAGTCAGGAGTCTAAATCCTGCAAGCCTTTTCTCATATCAGTAGTCTCAGAGGCTTTTACAGGCAAATTATTTGCTCCTGTAAGTGAAGATCTGTGGTGTTCGAAACAGAAGAGACTCTCAGTCTTATTTCATGCCTAAGTTTCCTTCTGTGGGTAGCAGGTGCCTTAGTTTCAACTTTCTTATCCTCAGCGTCCCTATTTTTACCCCTTTATGGCACATACTTGAATGATAAGAAGTGCAGCCTTCCGCTTCTAAGATGCTGTTTCCTAGGAGGAACAGCAGGCCTTATCACTGCACAAAGATAAGGAGCCGCTTTGACCTAGTGCATATTCTTAGTATTTCTTTGCAAGAACACGCAGTCAAACGACGTTCAGCCTTAGAAGCTGTATCTTAGGAGCAGTGGGGGTTGGCAGAGCTCAGCACTTACGAAAACCCCAAGCTACTTATTTAGAGGCCTAAATATGTTCTTTAGAGTCCCATATTAGGCCCCAATTTTAAAAAAAATTCTTCTTAAGAGAAACTCTATTTTACACACAAAATTTTCACTTCTTACAAGCCTGCAAAAAATGAAAACTTCAATCTGTGTTCTATGAGACAAGTTGCTATCTGGGAAATATACTATCATACAGTAGTTCTCTGGACTACAATTGTATTTTCACCAAACAAGGACCAAATCTTTCATGCAATAAAAGTAAACTCCTTTTGATTCTAATGAAGGCTTTGCCTGTGCAAGAACAGACAAAGTGTCTTCTGCAGGTTTCAAGTGATAGGTGTAGCACTACACAATGCCACCATAGTCCACCTCACCTCTATTCCTCCTCCACCTTCCACACACACACAAAAAATAAAGAAAAAAAAATAATCTATCAGAGCATCAGAGAACACTTTTGATCCAAATCCATAGCAAACTACACATCTGTTTGAAATGGTGAAGAATATTGATGAGGCAAAAATCTAAACAGTAGCTTAATGTATGGAAGCAACAAGATTTAAACCAATACAAATGTTTTAACTCAGGGCAGCCTGTTGGTAAGATGAATTCATTTGGCATGAGCAGGTCAGTTTGAAATCTAATACACAGTTTATTTACTAATATTAAATTAATACAGAGCAAATAGCAGGTGAGTGCAAGAAGGGCAGTTGCAATTCCATCAAGAACTGCTGGTTACATCACAAACCACAATCACAGAATCAACAAGGTTGGAAAAGACCATAGAGATCATCAAGTCCATAGGCTTTTACTTTAGAACAGGGCTGCAACTGGGTCAGATCTGAGATCTAGATCCATGCAAACTCCTTCCATCCATCCATCCATAACTGCATGTTCTTAACCTCTTAAGCTTCCCATGGCAGTAGTCTCATTTTACCACTCCCCAGTGGCTTCTGTTATCTTACAGCCATTGTTATGTCTTCTGTCTTTCAGAACCCCCTGTATTCTCCCCCTGATTTGTTCATGTCTCCTAAGCTCATGACATTTCACACAGCTTCTCTTAAGTAAGTAGAAGAAACCACCAAACCAGCCCCTGGTATGATCACATTAGAGAAGTTATCCACTCGTGTCAAAGTAGTTGTAGCTCTGTGCTCTTAAGCCATCTGAACAGAAGGTCCTACTTATAGCTTAACATCATTGAATACAGAACTTTGTCCATAATTCAATGAAAAACTGGGGAAGGGGGAAAGACTTATTCCCACATGCTCACAGAGAAATTATCATCAAGATTTTTCTTCACATTCTGAAGCCAAACATTGATCTTTGTTTCTCTAGCTTACTTGAAGAGAAAGGGAGGAATAAAAACCAAACCAAACCAAAAACAAAAAAATCCCACCACAACACAAAAATACCCACTACAACACAAAAATACCCTGAAGACATTTTAGGCATAAAATCTCTGAGCTATCAGAATTTCAGAGAAGCTCTACAGATCCGATCCCAAAACTGGACTACAAGTCACTTTTGTATTTCAACCAAAAAAAATCAATTGCTCTTCCAGTCAGCTTTAACAATCACATTTCCACAGGCTCAACATTTTTCTTGTTATGGTAGTGAAGGGAAACATGAATCTTTACAGAGAGTGATGATCAGGGCCAACAAGAAGTGAGAACCCAGCAGCAACTACAGATGCTACATACAGCATGGTTGAAGTGTTTGTTAAACCAGTTTGATTTCACATGGTAAATTTAGCAGCTTGATTTATGGAGTTTTGAATATTTGATTTGAAACATTTGTTTGAGTTCCCTCACATTTGAACTGTTTCAGGATGCAATGAATCATCCAGATGGCCAGGATGTGCTAGCAAGTATACAGGTTGCAAGGACCAGGCAAACCACTTTGCCTCCTGCTCCAAGCTGGGCCTCACTGGACACTGAGAAAAAACCCCTCTCATCACTGGATTTTAAATGTCAACCAGCAGCTTGCTGCTGCCAAGGAACAGGCTGGGGCTTATGTACTGTCCAGCAGATATAAAATTAGAGTTAAAACTTATTTAACACAGACACATGTCTAGAGTTTGCCCTCTATCTCAGGCTCATTAGCTATCTGTGTAATAGCTCTGTAACATCAGAATCACCAGCTGAATACACAGCCAATTTTAAGGCTACCTTATAGCACTTCAGTCTTAATAGATAAACAGGGTAAGCTGGTGGAAGTTAGTCAGGAGACACAGCTGTTGCTATTTTTACAGCTTCCCACCTTGTCTGTGTACACAGCAGGCATAACGTCCTCTGACTATATCCTCTCCTCTGTGACATGTCCCAACACAGAACAGCTGATGCAACTTAGCACTTAACAACACAGCACCAGTGATCACTGAAAGCCAAAAATATCCGCATTTTCACTATTCTTTTCCACAGGTGAAGAGACAATGTCCTCATGGAAACCCAGAGGTGTTTGGCTGGTACCTACTCAGACACCTTTTTACTGGAAAAATCCTGACAATATACACATGTTAAGCTAGAATTGCTGGTTTCTGATATTCAGAATAATAGGTTTTAGACTGCCTCACAAGGAGGCTTATCATTCCAGGCACAACCATGGTCTAACACAGCTCTCAGACCACACCTGATTCTTCTCTCCAGCCTCCTCCAAGCCTGGCCATTACCATATAGGTGCCTGGCTGTGCACCATCTAAGTCTACACAGGTATATACTGTGAGAACCAGGAGGTATCAGTACCTTGCTGTAACTCCTCATAGCAGCACTGAATCAAAGTTTGTTGCTTACTGCAAAGAGCTAAAGCGTGCAGATGGGGGCACAGAACAAGCTGGTAAAGCCAACGTGCAGTATATGAACAACAGCTGCAAAACAAGACTCTATCTTCAAAAGCTGTAACAACAGCTCCACACCCCCTCTGGCTGCTCTGAACAGATAGCAGGACATTGCATCTGAGTATAGACCACCTTCCCTCACCCCTCGTTAACTCTTCAATGTACCATTTCTTGTGTGTTTAGCAGAGACAAAACCAGGGCAGGTCCCTCCACAGTCTCTAGAGACAGAGAGGCTTCAAGGAGCTTCTGCTGTCCATCCCTCTGTAGGGCTGGAGGCTCTAACTGTAGGTGTGTGTAGTGCAAAATCGCCTCCCTAGGAGGCTCTATATGTCTGACTAAGGCCTACAAACTGCCACAGATCCATCTTTGACCTCTCTTCAACACGTTCTCCAAGCCATCCCTCAGTACTACCTTGGGGCTGTGAGAGGCCTCCAGGCTGCCCTAGCCTCACCTGCTCTGTGCTGCGGGAGCCTCGATGCTGCCTCGGCGCCACCTTCAGGCTGCTTCTACACCAGCTCCGTTCTCCCCAGCCGTCTTCACACCTTTAATTACTCTCCCTCACGTGGTACCTCAAACTCTCTCAACTTAAAGGTATCTCCTGGCACCTCCCTCTGGGTTGCAGAGAGCCTGGGTTGCAGGCTGCTGCCTGGAGGTTGCTGCAGGAAAATGTCTTCCCTCAGAGCCGCTCCTGCTTCATGTTAGGATCATCAGTCATAATTTGGCTTAAAGCCTCACGGGAGAATGACTTCAGTGTAGCTCTGGAATATGGGATGCCCTGTGTCAGTCCCCATACTGAGCTATACGGTTCGGCTGGAGCCCAGCAGCTCTGTCATTAGCCCTCACGAGCACCATGACACTGGCGCAACACAGCAAAAGAGCTGAGCAAGCAGCGGCCCAGCAGCCTGGGCCTGCAACCAAAACTTTCAATCCAGCCATGGCGGAGAAATCCAGTTCTTTACAACAGACTAGATAGTTTAAGATGTCAACAGCTGATCTGCCATACTGGGCACTTCCATCATACATCAGCATCACGGACAACAATGCCAGGAGGTGTTTGACCAGTCCTCAGAGGCGTCAGGCCCTCAGCAGAACAGTTGGTACAAGCCAGAGCAGTTTAGTGGCATCCATTTTCAGTGCTTGGCCACTAAACAAAGGCTACTGTGGGAGACTGGAGTTCTCACTGTTTCAAATAATAACCTCAGGACAGGAAGGCTCTTGATGCAATATTTAATAGTCACTATTTATTATCTGCTAGTTCTGTTTGCTGCATCATGCTAAACAAACATGTAAATCTACCACAAATGTAGGATCTAGAGGATGCAGACAACATAATACAAACATGTAATATACCACTTCCCCAAGGACTGCACATCAGATTCCCCTTTTTGTTGAAAAATTGCCAAAATTCAAAAATATGTTCTTAAATTAGTTCAGGTTGAGTGGCTGCAATACATTTTCCTGAAGCCCTCCTGAATCTTCTCCTTAACTAGAATCTGGCAGTTCATCTGTTCAGCAGAATTGGTCAGTGTGAGTTTATCACAGCTGTGTCCTGTGAGCTCTGATGACTCTGCACCTGTTCCTGGCTGAAATTAAAGACCTTGAAAATGGGAATGTACATTTTCTGCCCTCCTCTCCAATCTTTCAATAAAAATATAAATTGTCTTCTCATTCTTTTTTTTCCTTTTCTTTTTTTTAGTCACTGTAAAAAAAGAAAGACGGGAAGGGAAGGGAAGGGAAGGGAAGGGAAGGGAAGAAAAAAGGAATATTGACAGAAGAAAATAAAAATTCAAGACATTTTACATCAAAGTTTTTCTTGTCACAAATGCAATCATTAAAGAACTCACTTGAAGTGCTATTTCCATTTTCATAAAATGGAAAGCTTTCAATAGTTTGAAAAAGTAAAATAAAACATAGAACAGCTTTAATTTTAATCTATACAGGTTTGTACAGCATAGGAACTGGAAAACTTAGGACAAAATTCTAACTTTACTTCTTTTGGCATAGGAATTATAAAGGAATCTAAGGGTGATATTATTCATTATTTGTATTACTAAGGGTCCTAGAAAGCCTACTCAAGGACAAAGTTTCCTTTGTACCAAATGGCACAAGAACAGAAGAGACAGTCTTAGACCATACCTACGCAATCCAGTCATGCCCTTTTGCAGACAGCTGTGAAGTAGCCCTGACCCAGACTTTTACATCTGTAAAAGGAAATGAAGGTTTGTCTAGAAATACGTACCAAAGTCCTGGAAGCATTAAATATTTCTTTAGCCTAGTCCTGTGCTTGAGCTAATAAACTCTGCCTCTCGGTATTCATGACCCAAATATCAGCTTTATATTAATTCTGTATCACCTTTACATTTATTCTAATTCATACATAGAATTTAAAATATGGCTGTATTAGACGGCTCTACTAAAACAAAAATTAGTTTATTTCCAAGTTTCACCTTTATCCAGTTAGTATTTTTGCCTTTAAAAAAACAGCTCTTGCTGCCACCTTCAGATGAGCCTCCTGCTACTGCAGTTTATCAGTGACCAAACAGTCTGTATGGGCATGATGAAGGAATGGTGAGATCAGCTGCAGATGCGAACCTGAGAGTATTACAGAAAAGTAAAAAATATGTAGCAAAACATTTAATCTCGCTCATGTGGAAGCTTTTTAGCATGTGATTTGAGTGATACAAACTGTGCATGTAGACTAGTCTGGGACAGAAAAAAGAAAACACCTTTTCTCATCGTATGTGGGAAGTTCATACCTCCAGGAAGTCAGAAAATGAAATACTTGTGGACAGATTTTAAAGGATCATGAAGTTTTATGAGTTACAAAAGCTAGAACTAAGCCTGAGCTATTGAGTTCAGCTCAAAACTAAAATAAAAATAGAAATTTGGCTTCATTTATTTTAGAAATTATAATTGATGGTAGAGTTACATATTGCATCTAGGTTCTCAGAGTTCAGTGAACAAACTTGCATTAAAAACATGCTTGATAAAAATTTTAGCTATATGTTTCAAGAAATGAGTAAGTATTCATTCTCCAAAGCCTGAAAAATCCATACCACACAAGGAAGGCTTCTTACCTTTTAACGCCATCTACAAAGAATTACCGAAGTAACAGTGAGTGATACATGTCAGATTGAATTCAGGGCAAGAGAAATAGATCTCTGAACAGATCCAGCGTGGGATACTATTTTCCACTGACCTAGCTTTTTAAGTTGTGCACGTTGGGAAAAACATTTATTTTACAGTTACATTATGAAGCTAGGGGGTTTTTCTGTGTGCTAGTAATAAAGTGCATGAGGAATAATATGTATTTGAACTTGAGCAATGAAATGAGCTGTGGAGTGTTACCATATCTTGACGTTTACTGAGTAAAACTATTCACAATCCTGTATATATTTCTCAAAACCCTAGCTTCATAAAAACCTCAGCCACAGTTTGCAGCCCTTCTGATATAAACATCCTTAGAACATGATACAATGCACAATAAATATTAGTAAAAATCAGGGGGGAAAAAAGTTTATTTCTAATCATATGATTTTTCAACAATTACAGACAGGAAAGGGCTATTTCATTATTTGTATCCTCTAGAGGAGGCCTTACTGAACAATATTGTAAATCTATGGCTATACGTCCTTAAATACTAGGAAAAAATATCACATAATGAGATTAGCAGTGGATATACAGAACTCATTTAGTTATAGAAGGTAATTATCTGGTACATATCCTGTTTACAAATGCTCCGTTACTGTCTGTTACTGTCTTCTTTGTAGTATGATCTTCGTGGCCATTCATCTATGTCCGTTACATTCAGAGAAAGATGAAATGGCTGTTATCACCTCATAGATAACATTTATAATGCCCTATAACACCCTTTGCACAGAAAGTTGAAATGGAGGCAATGTAAGTAATGCTTTGTCAATTCAAGTTATATTAATTTCTGTTCTACAAGCAGAAAGTGGCAGAGAAGAATACAGTAAAAAATTGGGATTTTTTTTTTTAAGATTTGCTGTGATTTAACCAGTAGAAAGAAATTGCTTTCAAGGAATCCAGAAAACTTTAATTTCTATATTTTTATGGTAAATAATTTAACCTTATTTCCACCATTATCTCATACTTGGTAAATAGTTTCATATAAATACAACTATCCATTACGTACTAGGTACCAAAGGATTAAAAAAGAAAGGAATACGTATACTCCATAAACATGCAATGTCATTCTTTTTTCTGGGATAGATAGCTGCCTGCTTAAAGCTACTGTACAGACAGACAGAAATAGAGATGCATCCTGACATATTCTTAGGGACATGGATTATTGTACTTTTTTTCCCAATTCCTGTCACAATGGATCCATTTTGTAACCCTGCTCCTTGGCTCGTGGGCATGCTCTCCTCCAGCACCCAGCAGGAGTAAAAGGAAGAAAGAGAAAGAAAGAAAAGAAAGAAAGAAAGAAAGAAAGAAAAGAAAAAAGAAAGAAAGAAAGAAAGAAAGCGCATTGAATAGCCCAACCCACTAACCAGCAGGCAAAATATCTAACCTTCCATGTTTACACATTTTTGCTTCATTATTTTAGATCATACATATGTTTTCTTTATCGTTATGCATTGTTACCATCATAACACAATGAGACAGTCTGTATCTTCCCTTTCAAGTTGATTGAAAGATGTTAGAACCCACAAAAATTGTAACAATAAAATGTTAAGCACTCCACTGTGGGAAATGTCAGAGTTAAGATTATCTATGCATCCTCCTCCTCGTAGTTGCATGCATTAATTACACAATCACAGCTCATAATGTTTTTATTTATGACGTCCTGCGCCTTAGCCAGCGCACAGAGCACGTGGTGCTTAAGAGCTAAGTTGGGGATTTATGAAGTTCAATATCTTGTCTATTGAACTAGTCTTAACTTACAGTGTGTGCAATTATTCGTGCAGTAACAGCATTTAGAGACACTAGCAGAGGTTGGAAATAAAGGTAATGTATGTGGAAGACATTAATGTAGCAGAAGAAATCCCTGCCTCAAAATCTTTCCAAGATAGACAGACATAAGAACCGTGAGTTAGAAAAGCAATAGAAATTGATTTGCCTAGCGTCCTGTCCACTGTATTTGCCACAAAGGGATTTAATGCATCTCTGGAAATAAATTCTATAGTTCAAAAGCCAATTTCTGGACAAAGTGTGGAGAGATTTTGTTCCTGCTGCTTTTGCCCTGGACTGCTAGCTTACTCTTTGCAGGAAGAAAGCAAGAAGAGCAGTTCAAACTGGTGGTGATGCCCTGGAGTTAGGTCTGTGGTGGATGTCACACATTTTCACAATATAGAAGAGCCTCTCAAAATAAAGTAGATCTGAATCTCACTGCCTCTCTACCAACAAGACCCACAGAACATTGCTGTGGCACACTTGCAGCATAATTACCTATTTATACATTATCAACAACAGTTTCAGTTGTATCCTAGGCCTCTCCTTAGGCAGGGGAAGTTGCAATATTTTTTAAAATAGGATTTTTTGCAGATAATAATGCGGCCTGGTTGCCAGAGATACCTGTGATTATAACATCAAGTTTTTACTGCTTTTGCCACAGATCAGTCCTTTCTCTAACAGACTCTTAGAACAATTTGATTGTTCCCTTTGTTGGATTTACACTTGTACATTTACATACACGCAGATACAAATCAACCATGGGATGAAACAGTGCCTGCATGTATAGACAAGGCTATTCCTATATGGACATGTTAAAGGAAGGAACTTCACAGAACTCGTTTATTACTACAACTGAATGACCCAGAAAGACTCCACTGAACTTTGCTCATGTGAGTGGCAGGCTTCACTCATGACACTCACACACAACACGAGCAGAGTGCAGCCAGCCAGGGTAGACTATCTCTAGGCTCTTCCCTCCACCTTTATTCATATGTAGCAACAAGAGCCATTCTGAAAGCACTACAAAAACATGCTCTTCCCAGATTCCCTAGTCTGTGCTTGCAGCTACCTCCAGCAAGCAGAATATCTTGGATAGCAACTCATTTCAGATTTAAAATCAAAAATCTGTTCCTATACGTTTTTGGCATATCGTACTGGAGCTCTGAATGTTGACAACTCACATGGGTACAGCCTGCAGCTTCATCCCACACATTCTGATCCTCTTGCAAACTCTTAATACAATAGGGTCTCAAATACATTGTGAGCAGAAGAAAACAACCCCCCACATTCTATTTTGGTACGTTGAGCCTGAAGTCTATTGGCTGGGAGCTGTCATCAGACATGACCATATGTTACTCAATGGTATTACAAGTAAATCCTAACTGAGTGCAAATTGTGAAGATTAAAGTCACCTCAGATTTAGCTCTATTATACTGAGGCACATGTATTTTAAAGTCTTGTTTAAAATGGTGGCAATTCTCTGCACAGAAATTAATGGGCTGTCATTACCTTGGATTTTATGAGCTGTTCTAAATGTCTGCAGTTCCTAGTTTGGAACCCTTAGCCATAGAATGGAAGAACAGTCCTTTGCAGGTCAGACAAAAAAACCACCAAAGACAATGTATTTTCAACAACTTTTGAAAAACTATTAGATATTGATACAAGTAAGTCACTGCAGAATTTCCTGATATAAGCTTTTCATAAATAATGGTAAAAGACTAGATGACTGCTGCTTGAAATGTGGTTAAAATCAAAGCTTTGCATTTACGTAATCCATTGTCAGGATAAGACAGGACCAGTTTATAACAGGCAACACATTACTTTTTCAAAACAACTAACTGCCGGGAAGATCTCCCTTGATGATTGAAGTTTATCACTGTTTCATAAGAGGGCTGTGAAGTAGTAAGGAGCTGAACTGCATCTATTGGTGCACTTCAGATGATGCACTCCGTTTTAATGAGATTAAAGGTTTAATGCAGATAAAAGATTTTTATCTGTTCAGTGCACCTGGATGCGACACAGAGATTTCAGTGTGATTCACGGAGAGCCATTGGAGAGCTATGTTTTAACTTGATCTATAAAAGCTTCTGACTTTTTTTCTTCTTTTTTGTTCCGTACAAAGACAAAATGATCAGGACACATTTCTTCGTGTTTTCAGCACTGATCATATGCAGCCTACCTGCTGAGGAAATCTTTCAGCCAACTCTAGTGCTGGACATGGCTAAAGTCCTTCTGGATAACTACTGCTATCCTGAAAACCTAGTGGGAATGCAAGAAGCCATTGAACAAGCAATCAAGAGTGGGGAAATCCTGGACATCTCAGATCCAAAAATGCTGGCCAGTGTCTTGACAGCTGGAGTGCAGGGTGCTCTGAATGACCCAAGATTGGTGATTTCCTATGAACCGTCACTGCATGAAGCTCCCAAACAAGAAGCTGAGGCTTCCCCAACTCGTGAACAACTCCTGAGTCTTATTGAGCATGTGGTCATGTATGATAAACTGCAGGGCAATGTTGGCTACCTGAGGATTGATTATATCATAGGACAGGAAGTTGTGCAAAAAGTTGGAGCTTTTCTGGTGGACAAGGTGTGGAAGACACTAGTAGAGACATCTGCCCTGGTGATAGATCTTCGTCACAGCACTGGGGGACAGATTTCTGGCCTCCCCTTCATCATCTCATATTTGCATGAAGCAGACAAGACACTGCATGTTGAGACTGTGTACAATCGGCCCTCCAACACCACCACAGAGATATGGACACTGCCAAAGGTATTGGGAGAGAGGTATGGCAAAGACAAGGATGTCATTGTTTTGATCAGCCGTCATACCACAGGAGTGGCTGAAGATGTGGCTTACATCCTCAAGCACATGAACAGGGCTATCACTGTCGGGGAGAAGACAGCTGGGGGTTCACTGGACATCCAGAAGCTGCGTATTGGCCCCTCCAATTTCTATATGATGGTTCCTGTGGCACGATCTGTGAGCCCCTTGAGTGGGGGTGGACAGAGCTGGGAGGTGAGTGGGGTGATGCCATGTGTGGCTACTGAGGCAGAACAAGCCTTGCAGAAAGCCATGGACATCCTGGCAGTGCGCAGAGCAGTGCCTGGCACCCTAAGCCGCCTCACAAACATATTAAAGGACTATTACAGCATAGTGGAGCGGGTGCCAGCACTGCTGCGGCGCCTTGTCACCTCTGACTTCTCCTCTGTGCAGTCAGCAGAGGACCTGGCCACCAAGCTCAATGCGGAGATGCAGACCTTATCTGAAGACCCTCGTTTGTTAGTCCGAGTCCTGATGCCAGGTGAAACTGCTGCCCCCCCTGCTGAGAAGCCAATTGCAATGGCAGCCAACTTGCCTGACAATGAGCAGCTGCTGCATGCCTTGGTGGATACTGTCTTCAAGGTGTCAGTGTTGCCAGGTAATGTTGGCTACATGCGTTTTGATGAGTTTGCAGATGTCTCTGTGCTTGCTAAGCTGGGACCTTACATTGTCCACAAAGTGTGGGAGCCTCTCCAAAATACAGAAAGCTTGATCATGGACCTACGTTACAACCCCGGAGGCCCTTCCTCCTCTGCTGTGCCTTTGCTACTCTCCTATTTCCAAGATCCTTCTGCTGGCCCTGTCCATCTCTTCACAACCTATGACAGGCGCACCAACCGCACACAGGAGCACAACAGCCAGGCAGAACTGCTGGGCCAGCCCTATGGGGCTCAGCGAGGTATCTACCTGCTCACCAGCCACCACACTGCTACAGCTGCTGAGGAGTTTGCTTACCTCATGCAGTCCCTAGGCCGTGCCACGCTGATTGGTGAGATCACAGCAGGAAGCCTCTCACACACACGTACCTTCCCTCTTCTGCAGCCTGAGCAGGGAATAACCCGTGGCCTAACTATCACGGTTCCTGTTATCACCCTCATTGACAACCATGGGGAAAGCTGGATGGGTGGAGGAGTTGTGCCTGATGCCATAGTGCTGGCTGAAGATGCGCTGGAGAAGGCTGAAGAGGTACTAGCTTTCCACAAGAACATGGGAGTACTTTTGGAGGGTACTGGACGACTCCTAGAGGCTCACTATGCCATCCCAGAAGTGGCTGGTAAGGTCAGTGTTATGCTCAGCACCAAACGGGCTCAAGGAGGTTATCGATCAGCTGTAGATTTTGAGACATTAGCCTCCCAGCTTACCAGTGACTTGCAGGAGGCCTCAGGGGACCATCGGCTTCATGTCTTCCATAGCCACGTGGAACCAACACCAGAAGAACAGCTTCCCAACATGATTCCCAGCCCCGAGGAGCTGAGCTACATCATCGAAGCACTCTTCAAAATTGAGGTATTGCCAGGCAACCTGGGCTACCTTCGCTTTGATATGATGGCTGAGGCAGAAACAGTGAAAGCCATTGGGCCCCAGCTGGTGCAGATGGTATGGAACAAGCTAGTGGACACAGATGCCATGATTATTGACATGAGGTACAACACAGGGGGCTACTCCACTGCCATTCCAATACTTTGTTCCTACTTCTTTGAGCCTGAGCCTCAGCAACACCTCTACACTGTCTTTGATCGTAGCACCTCCCGCAGCACAGAGGTGTGGACTCTCCCCAAAGTCTCCGGTAAGAGATACGGCTCCCTTAAGGACATCTACATCCTAACAAGTCATATGAGTGGCTCAGCAGCTGAAGCTTTCACTCGTTCTATGAAGGATCTACACAGGGCCACAGTTATTGGTGAACCCACAGTAGGTGGTTCCCTCTCAGCAGCCATTTATCGTGTTGGCAACAGTTCCCTATATGCCTCCATTCCCAGTCAAGTGGTGCTCAGCCCAGTCACTGGCAAAGTATGGAGTGTGTCTGGGGTGGAGCCACACATCTCCATCCAGGCCAGTGAAGCTATGGCTGTAGCTCAGCACATTGCCAACCTGCGTGCCCAGATACCACAGACACTGCAAACTGTAGGCAAGCTTGTGACAGACAATTATGCCTTTGTGAACATTGGGACTGTTATAGCATCCAACCTCACCAAGAGCATCAACAAACCAAGTTATAAAAGTATTAATACAGAAGAAGAGCTGGCCAGGAAAGTGACTGCCAACTTGCAAACTCTTTCTGGTGATGAGCACCTGAAATTGCTGTACATCCCTGAACATGCCAAGGACAACATCCCAGGGATCATGCCGAAACAGGTACAGTTCTCTTTTACCCAGCTATACTGATGCCAGCTAGAATGGGAGCCCTGTCAGATATCTTATCTTGTTTGTATCATAAAACCACCAGGATTTACTCAGTGCCTGAGTGGATTTTGGAGGCTAAGCTCTCTGACACTAAGGCAAGTCAGGATATTAGCTTGTGGTAGTAGATGGTAGTTCTGGATGCATGCGTTTTGGGAACAACCTTCAGGCTGTGAATCTCTTTCAGTTGATATCTGCCACACGTAAGCATTGAGGGCTTCACAGTTAGAGGGAAGATAGTTCGTTGCCACTGGGATGTCCTCTCCTTCAGTGCTGTGGCTTTTCAAGTTGTAATGAATGCAGAAACCTATGGGTTTCTAATCGAGTTTGTAATGTAAGAAAAATTTGGTTGGACCACAGTAAATGCAGACATCTGCAAAACATGCAGCCACATACTATTTAGTGGATTTTTCTATATAAAACTGCTGTACATGACTTCTGTTATACCAGAGTAACAAACAACTCTTCTGGTAGTGACAGTTGACAGTTGTTCTGATTATATCTCATGCTCAGCATCAGATAGTTTCCCAGTTACCTAGAAGTACTCTGAAAGAAGTATCTGGGTGGAAGTTAGGTGACCCCAGGGAGAAATTGATTTTTAATAATCTATTTTTGCCCTTGCTGTGTGGTTTGTATAACAGTCCATGCTTTGTTCTGAGCCTGGGTTTTTATACACCAGCCTGCCTTGACAATCTTTCTTATTCATTGTTGTGCCTGAGCACAAGTGCTCCCAGGAGCACTTGTTAAAATTCCATCTTCAAATTAAAGGGAGGGTTAGGATAACCTGATCCCTTTCTTGGATGGAGTTAGCTCCTTTCTGGCTACTGCTCTAGCATGGCTATAAGAGACATCTTTTCTCCAGAGACTCATAAAATTACTTTTTGAAGAGAATGCATTTGCCTTTGCAATGAGCCAGGGTATACCAAGTGTCAGGTAACTATTAAATGTTTCCTGGGGGAGGAAATCTGTGGGCTTCCACCCTCTGAAATGTTTGTCATGCATGATTTAAAGTGGGCATGACCTTTGTGGTATTATTTTGAAACTAAGGTCAAGGACAAAGTCCAAGAATTGCCAGGGGAGGGCATTTTTTTAAAGCTTGTTAATCAAAAGATGCTGGCCCCATTCTTGCCTCTAACCTTAAATGGAAATAATTAATTAAATGTTATTTCTATTCCCTGACTCTCTTTCCCTCCTACATTTGTCAGGTGCAGAAAACATGACTCTGTTTTTGACAGAGGTCCCTGTTAAATTGTTAAATCAGTATACATCACAATTTCTCCACATTCTATGAAGTGACCCCATCTTACAAATCAGCCACTGTTTTCACTGAAGGCTGTTAATGGATACTCTTGATTCTTTTTGTTTGTTCAAACCTGACTTTATTCGGACATCGAATGTTCAGAGCAGAGTGTACAGGAAAAAATATTTTATTTGTCACACGACGTGGAATTCTGATCCTGATAGAGCTAGCGAGGAAATGCCATTATACTTATTAATGCCTCTGTTTGCCTCAGTTCTTTGTCAAGCCAAATGATTGGAAGAGCTTGGGGATACAACCATAAGAAGGAAATCACATCAATGTGAATGAAAATCAGGATAAATGTGAGATTTTTTCAAGAGGAAATAGTGTATAAATATCAGAGAAGAAGCACGGGGCTCCTATGAGGCTAGAATAGTTTCCAAAGGCATATGCATTCCCTCAGTGCATGAGGAAATTGGGAGGCAGAGGGACAAGATGGCAGTGTTAAGACATTTTAAGACAAAAGATGGTGAGTCAACAAAGACACTGAAGTCATTGAAGTAAAGGTTTTTCCCTGTGATAAAGGCAACAGAAAATTCACCTATCATACAGAACACTGAGCAGCAAGAGTACCTTCATTTCCTGCCTTACTTTTGCAGAGCCAAGAGGGATGCTTTGTGTGGAACATTTCAGGAATACCCCATACCAATACTGCAGAGAGCAAATACCTAAAGATTACGATGCAGCTTACATGATGACAGTGATTGCATTTGTAATTTTTTTTTCAGTCCTATACATGGACATAGCAGCTCTTTTAATCTATATCACATTTATTCCTCAAAAACCTAAGAGCTAGTTTTTCTCTTGTGCTACCTATCTTCCAAGCCACCCTCTCCTTTGACAGTGACATTTTCTTGATAACGACCTTGACAGTGAAGCAGATCCAACACAATTAAATGAAAGTGATGATGAATAACTGCAGGAAGGATGGGATGGGACATAGGAGACAGACAAGTGAAATGCATGTAGACCTTTGCATCTGCTACAATAGAAGAGCTGCTGAAGCATAGTACAGGGTAGTGAATATGTCTCTTCTATGACAGCAGCAAGGTCAATGTTAGCCAGAGTTGTCTGCTGCATAAGTGCCACTTTCCAAAGTCAGATTTGCCAGAGGCTAATGTTGTATATATTGCTTGCGATTGAGAAAAGAGCATTTTGCTTACAAGGCAAAGCTTTGTGAACTTGCTGATGTGCAGTTCAATAATCCTTACTTCTTATTCTTCTGTTTGCCTCTCTCCCTCCAGTGAAACCTCCCTTTCCATACTGAAAGTTTTGTGTTCCTCAATATGTGTTTATCGTTGACTACCTATGAAAGAGATGCTACCTGATTTTGGCAAATATGTTATGTCCATTTTAAATTATAAGAGTCTCCCTGAGTNCACTTTGTTAATCACTCTTGTTCTTTTTCTAGTACCTTTCATCTTCTGATCAAGCTCGATGCAACTACGTTTATGGTTACAATCCCACCAAAGGGATCATTTGTGCTCATTTTTTTTCCATTGTCGTTAATGTTACAGTAGGTTTGGCCACTAATTTTAAGGATTTTCAATGGGGTTTGAATGAAAATAAAAATTCAGCCATTAATGATGTTTCCAAATTTTGCTTTCAGATGTAGTCTTCCAGGGCACTAGAAAATAACTGCTCACTAGCTTGCAATGAGTATGTTACATGTGTATTGTCAGAGCAGGCTTACATACTGCTGTGCAGTGCCACCCTTAGCAGGGTGAAAGTACAGCTTGTTACTCTGCCCTGCATTCCCTCATGGGGACTGAAAGCCTACAATGACCTCTTTTAATTCTTTCCAGAACACCAAAGGGTTTCAGCTTTTGTTTGTAGTAACCCCCACATTCTGGCTGCTTTGCTGCAATGGAGGGCAGGATTAGAATTCAAAGCTACAGTTCTAGAAAAAATGGAGAAATGATCTGTGAAAAACAGGATGAGGTTAAATAAGAACACATGCAGGTTTCTTACACAGTTTCTAGGGTGATAGTAATTGACTGCACAATTCTGAGAGGAAAGCAGCTTCTTTAGGTGCAGTCCTGTAAAAAAGTACATATGCTCTTCAGANTATAAGAGTCTCCCTGAGTGACTCTTTTGGCCCCTTGATAATAAACAAATACTTTTAATGCAGTATTCATGTATAAGAGAGTATTTGTATTAATGTTTCAAAACAGCAGACGAAAATTATGATCAGAGGGAAAGACAAAAAAGAGTCCTTTATAAAGAGAAATTTTTCCTACATTGTAAATGCTTCTTTTCCCAGATAAGTATATGTATAGCAGTGTATTGTACTTGCTGAAGGAGGCAATAGTTATAGATGTTTCACCAGAAAGGAGTACAGTTTGCTTACGTCCCTTCATTAATGAGTGAAATCAAAATGCTCA
>WEIS01061516.1:13380-23811 GCA_013389965.1 Todus mexicanus | reverse complement strand
CCCCTTCATAAGTTTGGCGAGTGTCTGTTCTTTTTTTCCTCCTGTATTAAAAAGCTGTCTGGTAGAAATTACACACACTCTTTTATTGACAGAAACTCAGTCTGTGTTATTTCTCCATAGAGAATTTCTACCCTCCCAACAGGAGGAAGACACTTCTTTTTTCATCTTAAAAATCAGTACAGCTTTTGAAAATGAACCTTTTCACTAACAAAGCCAACTTTTGCAAGAGATATTTTGCATTTTGAGCTTGGTCTGCTGCTGGGTAACCTACAAGTGCAAACATAAATGTGTCACTAGCTGCTAACTATTAGCTCTTCCTTAGCAGCAAGAGAAACTCTGGCCTGTGCTACCTCCTGTAAGAAAAACTTCCTCCATTAGAGCTCAAATCCAGCAGGTTACCTCTGAATAGAAGGATTCAGCGCACTGAAAGCAGACATAGTAGAAAAGGTTTATTACCCAGACACGTTCCAAATTATGACACGCAGCTCTGGATTCTGAGCATTAACACACGGGTAAATTCACAGCTGAAATTTAGGAAATGAGGAGGAAGAAGCACGAATAGCTCTTTGCTGAATTTCAGCCCAGGACTAACTTCAGCAAAGAAATGAGCTCACAGATCTCGCAGCACTAGGGAAGATGACTACAATTAGGTCTGAGATTATTTTTTACGATAATATTGGAGATAGAGATATCCTTGCAAGATTTTTCCCTTCCCATGCATAGTTCTGCTCCGTAACTGCATCCCTGAAGCCTGGGCAGCATTACCTGTCTTCTCTGGGTTTCCTCTCCTTGATAAGATAGATAAGAGATAGATGTGGTGCTTGGGGATGTGGTGTAGTGATGGACTTGGTAGAGTAGGTAAATGTTTGGACTTGATGATCTTAAAGGTCTCTTCCAATCTAGATGAATCTAAGAAAAAGATAGAATATCTCCATTTAGAAGGGACCCTTAAGGATCACCGAGTCCAACTCTGTGCTCCTCTACCACTACCTAAAATTTAAAAATTATGAAGTTCAAGTGCTCCTTGAACTCTGACAGACTTGGCACTGTGACCACTTCCCTGGGGAGCCTGTTCCAGCGACCAACCACCCTCTCACTTCAGAGCCCTCTCCTAACGTCCAAAGGATCATGGCAGATGTCAAACATGAAAATGTTTAATCCCCACACTTGGAGAGTTACATTAAGCTCTAATAACCACCTCTACTCCTAGGAAGTGGCAGGAGTTAATTATACACATCCCTGGACACTTTAGCCATTAGTGCAGCAGCAGCTGTAGGGCATCATCAGGTACCTGTTTTCCAAGCCTACCTTTCGAGGCACTGCCACATGTGTGAACTGGAGGGTAAGCAAAAGGACCACAAGCTGGAGTTCCAATTGGAACTAAGATTTTTATCTTCTTATCACGAGTTATCATTCAGGTGGGATGTGCACAAGTTATTTTAGCATCTCCATCACCATTAGCTTTCAGCGTGGGTTCTATGGACCTAACAAGGACTCTTGATCTCAAAATTGATTAGTTCAGCGTTCTTTTCTCAGCTTACACAGCCACAGAACAATCTGGAAAGCAAAGTGCTTGCTGCATACTCTGTTTAGTTTGGGCGTATTAGGAAGAACTTTCCATTCATCTCTTCCTATGCAGTCCACAGTTTATCTCGGGTAAGGAATGACACGCTCAGTATGCGATACCTTCCCACTCTGGGCTTCCGCTAGAATGGCCTTTGTCATTAGATAGAAGACTTTCTTTCCCTTTTTTCTTTTGAAAAAGTCTTTTGTTTCATTTTTGTGATGATTGAACATTGCTTTGTTCAGATTTCTTGTGTCATCTGCATTCAAAACGTCTCCTTTGTATATCAGTTTTCTTCCTACTGATTCATGCTCCACCTTCATCTCACCAGATGAGTCATCTCCTATACTATTTGCAGCACTTAACACTTCTGGCAGCAAGGCCTGACTTGTAGAGTTATTTATGGCAATAAAAGTCTGGGGAGCAGATAGCTCAGGAAATTCGTAACAGGATAGTGATTATTTCAAGCCCAGGTCCTCGGTGTGGGTTTAACACTGCTAAAGCTGCTTATCATACAGAAAATGGTAGAATTCAGCCTCCTGGCTGCTGAAATAATCGCCACTTCTTTCCAGGAGTAAGTGCTCTAGGATTGTAAAAGCTCTAGGATTGGGCTGCTCATTCGTATGCAGCAGAGGCCAGCGGTATCATGATTACGAAGCTCTAACAAAACCATTCTCGAGTCTCTTCAGCAGTAATAAAGTAACTTCCCTAAATGCCGAGGGCCTCATTATCCAATCCCCGCGTCTGCTGGGTGCACAGCAACACCGCGAGCTTTGCAGAAACATCACTCAGCAGAAAAGGGGGATTCTCACTGCAGCCAACACTTGCTCGTGACTGAGCACTGAGGTTATTAGCACATCATTATTTCTAGGCTTTCCTTGGTATCGGAGATCATCACCTCCATGCATGGGGAGCATAAAAAAAAAAGCAGAAGGCAAGCAGCAAAGCGTCACTCCAACATCAAAATATACTCTCCTGAAAGCTTTTTATTTCTCTACAGAGAGATGCCCTGGAAAAGACACTGAAGAAGCCACCAGCCAGGCTGGAAAAAATTTGGTTTGGAAACAAAGAAGTGGGTGATTTTACAGTGAAGGATATGGAGACTTTGGGTGAAGTCAAAAACCAGGTCATCTAATTCTGCTGTGTATCTTTCTAGCGTTTGCTTTATCACCTAAACCCCTCTACTTTTTATAAATCAAGCTAATTCAGATAGTTTATGCACAATCTACTACCAAAACCTGATTAACAGCAGCACGGGTACTATATTCATCTCATAGACGCTGGAAGTCCAGGATTATTTTTGCCAAAAGCCTGGAAGATTACTCTAAAAATACACATACAAGAGGAAACTTCTGGATCAGTGTTTTGTTTTTATTTGTTTGTTTTTTCCTGCAGCAAGAGATATATCTTCTATGGACACCAGAATAAACTATCTGAATTCAGTGCGAACTGAATAACATTCTGATCACATTTGGGTCGAAAGAAAAAAAGAGTCATCAAGTCTGATAACTTAAATCTGCATCAATGAAACAACCTGGATCTAAAGGTCTGTTGCAGAAAATGAAGAACTCCTCTGCTCCCTGCAGGTGTCTTGGTTTGGGGCATAACTAAATGATTTCTCATGAGGCACAGCCGAGTCTTGTTGCTATTGATCTCACCTGGGAAAAGGGTTTCTAATCTTAACTTTACACACTAGCATATAGTAACAAAACAAAGGAGAAGAGCCAGGAAAAGGCAAATTAGTAACTAACCAGTCCCTAAGTTTGAGCACATACACATTATCAGGATTCTATCAAATTTACTGTGTTATTATTATATTTAGCTCACTTCTTGGATGGCTCCATGAGAAAATCCCCTGTCTCTCGTCAGCAGGAGGTTGCAAGGGCATTGTAAACACGTGGGAAGGCACCAAAGCAGGAGCATACAGGGAAAAAGCTGTGAGCAGCAGGGATTTGGGGCAGTAGAACATGGTGGCACCCAAAGAGTAAGAACAAAAACTTTTAAGTTGTGCAGAGCACCAGGCAAAGAGGTGAGAGCTTCAGCTAGTCAGGTGACAACAGGCCCCAAGAACATCCATTCAACAAGCGCTGCTCATGCAAGGGAAAGACTGAACAAGGACTGAAACTAAACAGAGAAAACAGCTAAAGGGCTTGAGATGCACAAAGCACAGGTGAGCTGTCCACACAGAAGGAGATGATGGTTTCTGTTCCAGAGCAATATGTTGGGTTAGCCTTTTGACTTTGGAAGCCCCTATGCCTTACCTTCAGTGTGCACACATTTACCACAACCAGCTCTTTCCAAAGCAACAAGTAAAGCAACTGTGCCATTCCCGTTCTCCCTGCCGTCCCCTTCAGGTCCATCTCTAAACACGTCCATCCCCACTTCCCTTTGGATCACTGGTTCTACCCACCCCTCCATCCCACACCAATCCCACACCACCCTCACCTCTGCTTCTCCCTTGAGCTTTTTACTTTCTTACCTCTAGCTACAAGCGACACATTCTTCCTTTCCATTTTCCAAGCCATAGAAATTCAGCTGTAGGACAGACAGGACAGGACCACCCTTCTCTTACATCACAGGCCGGGCACTGCAGAACAGATGAAAACGTGATCCCTATTTTTACAATCTCATGGTAGTTCTCCCTGTCACTCTCAGGAAGAAAAAAGCTTTCCTGCTTTCTCTTCTCTTGCCAGACTGGTACTAAATCACTAAGGGGAGGAGCAAGAGCTCATCTCGTTTCCTCAGCAGCTGAGATCCCACCTGAGGAGCTGAGTAAGGCAGTCCAGCAGAAAAAGCCTATTTTTTCAGCCCAGCTCCAGGCTGGCCAAACTGGCAGGTTTCGTGGAAAAGAAAGTATATTAGCAATAGGGAAGAAAACCTGAGAATCAGCATGTTGCCTGAAAAGAACAATAGAAAAACAGGAAAAAGAGAAGAAAAACTTTACTCAGCTGGTTCAAAATTATTCAACAACCTGATGAACAGGAGAAGTAACAGGTCTGAGGGGACATTCTCGCCACACAGTTAACCCAGGCTGTTCACTGAATTTTGTCTCTAAGGTACTTTAAGCTAAGACTACGTGGCCAGGCTTGCAATAAAAACTGTGTGTATGCATGTGTGTGTGTATATATATATATATACCCACCCAGACTATTCTGCCAAGTTAATTTGCCTCCCTTCACAGTGAAGTTATGCAGGTGCTAGCGGTCTCCCAGTGCCTTCCCATATTTCAGAAGCACAAACGATGGTCAATACAATTTCTTCCAGTGTTTCCCGAGTGAAAATCTTAGCTCCCCACGGCACAAAGCCTGACAAGCCCTTGTGTGATACCAAGTGACAAGCACAGCATCAGGAGAGATGCGTTTTTGCAACAGGACCGCTCGTATGCTCCTGCCTGGCTCGTCTGTGCGTCAGACATGGTTGCTAGTCTCTCAAATCAACCAAGCAGCAAAGATACGCTGAAAAAAGCCATGAGAAATGAGAGATCCTTTGCAAGTGTAATCATTAATAGCAATCCACAGAGAAAAGGTTCCTAGAACCAGAGATTCGAAACTGCAGTGCAGTGTAGTTCAACCAGTGGGCTAAGTGATGCTAACTCGTCAAGTTTACCTGGGGAGGGCACAGGCCTGCTTCCGAAGTGAAATACTCGATTCTTCCCCTCCTGTGCACATCTGAGAGGGTTTATGCCCAGAGAGGGTACCACTTCCACATCTACCTCACAGGATGAGGTGGATACAGAAGTTAGGTAGCCTGGTATATGCTTTGTCAAGGGGTTGTCATGTTGTCCAGCTGATCCTGTTGGAATAATGGGAATAACTCTCTGAGCCTTTCTAGGGCGCTTGTTGTGAGCCCTGGGTACAAGCAGTGGAAGGGAATCTCAGAAAAAATGCGTGGATTTCCCTTAGGCAATGTTCGTAACAACTTTAATCATTGCCTCTGTTAGGAGGATCTGCTGAAAGCCACAATTTCGTACTTTTTGAGTCAGTTAAGTTTCTCAGCCTCTTTCTGCAATAGAGGATACAAACTCTTGGTTCGGCATACACAGTTTGAATCTTTCCTGAACTTGGAAATCACTTAAAAATAAAGATCGAGTCTCTCTGTGGAGTAAACTAGTGTTTGTATTACTAATAAGGGAAGCAGTTAAAGGCTGCCTTGCTGAATTGTGTATTTATTGGAGCACTGATCTAACTCCCATTGAAAACCACCCGTGTCTTTCCATTATCTTCCGTGGATGTTGGACGTGTCTCCCGATGCATAAGAGAATAGCTGAGCGGGTAGAACAAAGCTGCATTTCTGAGCAGAGGAACAGCCTGCCATTTCGACCAAGTTCAAAGGAACAGGACGTTGTGAATTTTCCTGGGTATAAAATGACACCGAGATGTAGCTCACAACCACAAGGCTCCTGACCACGGCTAACTGCGTGCACAAAAAAAGCAGGGCAGCAAGACGGTGCCAGGTGTCTGCATTTAAAATGCCTTCAAATATTTAATGTTCTCCTCTTTGACTCGTAGGTCTCCTACCAAAGACCTTGGTGCACAGCTCAGTAATGCCCCTAACCAAGCACCATTGAGTTGTGTCACCGACACATTTGCACTAATCCCTGTCCCTTGACAGATCTGGAAAAGGTAACAAGTAGGCAGTAGGAGCCCGCAGCACCATAGCAACTGTGCAAGGGAGCACCAGTCTCCCTGTCAGTGCTGATCCCTCTCTGCTAGCCACGAAAGGAGGGAGAGATACACAAGCCCAGGCAAGTGTGACTTGCTTGAAGATTCCTTTTCTCCCATGCTAGGGCAGAGATAGGAGGGGAGGCAGAAGCATGTCAGCAGGCCAGACCAGTCAGGGCTCGCTCTCCTCAGGCACTTACATTCCTCATGGACCTATTTCTGTAAGTGCTTGCCTGAGTTTGCTCTCTTGAGCTTCACCAGAGGGCAGCCACTTTCTGAAACTGAACTTGAACCGGCTGAGCAGCTGAGTGACCAGCTCCACAGCCATTTGAGCATGGCAAGCGTCAGCATCATCGGTGCTCAGGTGATGCACAGGCTAGAGGATTCCTGCCTTTGCTGTTTGGGGAATTACAGAATCATAAAATTGTTTCAGTTGGAAGATACCTTTAAGATCATCACAGCCAACCATTAACTCAGCTCTGCCAGGTCACCACTAACCCATATCCCTCAGCACCACATCTCCACAGCATTTAAAACCCTCCAGGGATGAGGACTCCACCACTGCCCTGGGCAGCCTGGGCCAGCGCTTGAAAACCCTTTCAGTGAATAAACTTTTCCTCAGGTCCAACCTAAACCTCCCCTTGTGCATCTTGAGGCGATTTCCTCGTCCCATCGTTTGTTCCTTGGGAGCAGAGACTGACCCCACCTGGCTCCAACCTCCAGACAGGGCATTGCTGAGAGCAGAAGGTCTCCCCTGATCCTCCGCCAGGCTAAACAACCCCAAGTCCCTCAGCCATTCCTTGCCAGACTTGCTCTCTAGACCCTTCCCCAGCTCCGTTGCCCTTCTCTGGACACGCTCCAGCCCCTCAAGGCCCTTCTTGGAGTGAGGGGCCCGAATCTGACCCCAGGATTTGAGGTGCAGCCTCACCTGAGGGTGAGTACTCGCTGCGCCAGTGCTTCTCTTCAGTCTTCTTCTCAATCTCTGCTCTAAACTCCTCTGATCCCTTTCTAAGAGGCTATGAACCCTTTCCCCACACAATCTGTGTTGGGGAAGCATTTTGGAGGCTCCCGCTCACAGGATGATCGAACTGGTCAGAGCACAACTCTGGGACACCCAGCTAGACTCCCGAGGCTTCGTGCAACGAAGGGATGTTCTCTGGAATTTTACTGAGTTCCAGCACAAAACGTGACAGAGGACAATCCACAGCAGAAGACGAGCCCTGGCTCCGGACTCTCTCCCCGTCCCCAGCAGGCCCCAGCAGGTGTCTCCCTGCTCCGACAAACTCCCGCCCAGGGCTCCTCCTCTTCTTCCTCCTCCTCCTGCTCCTTCCCGCCTCCTCCTCCTCCTCCCCTCCTCTTCAGGTCTGCACTTCTGTGTCTATATAAGCAGAGAAAACACCTTCACTCTGAGCTAAACACTTTTGGGAAGAGTCTCGTAGCTCCAAGGAGCCCACACTGTCTTTTTTAGGTATCTATTTCTGCCCTTTTTTTTCCCATGAGTTTTTGACCATGAGTTTTGAGAACGCTCCGTGCCCACAGTACTGATGATGCCGCCGTCCCTTTCAGACACAGTTTCCTAAGATACTTAGCTAAAAGAACGATGGGAAGAACTATTCATTCACGCTGTCACTAGGAAGAAAAACAAGGGGAAAAAATAGAGTTCTGAGAATATAGAAAGACAAGTTAAAGGGAAATAAAATGATGCATATGTTATCGGTTTGCTTTTTCGCTTACTCCAAAGACAACTCCACCACGCAAAGCACATCTCCCTGCCATCTTTTTCCTGTAAAAAACACGTGCATTGAAGGGCAATGCTCCATGTGATGGTGAGATGAAAAGCTCAAAGGAAGGGAAAGAATATTACTCAAAATAATCAATGGATCTGGGCCAGGTTTTGCTCTGTATCAGGGTTTCCTTCTGAAGGAAAAGCAGTAGCATGGACCTTTTGCTGGTGTGAGTGCGCACGGTCAGGTCCCTTTGCCCGACGCTGATGCCCGTGTTTGCCTGTCAAGCTTGTCCTTGGGCAGGTAAGAGTCTGTTGGAGCCCCTGGTGTGACAAGGTTGGAGTCACTCATGAGTTTGTGTCTCTCCTCCTCTCACAACTGATTTTTCATCTTTCTCTTGCCTTCCTCATTTTGTTCATCCGTTCCTCTGACACCGCTCTTCTCTCTGAGCCAGTTCACCTTTTCTCCAGCATGCAGAGGAGCCACTAGTCTTTACCCTGACCTTGCTGTGCTGCAGCTCTGTACGTTGCAGAACGTTCCATTTAAACTATCAGTCCTCTCTGCTGGACCACCAAAATTCTATTTCAAGGCAGCATGTGAACATCTGGGACAAGACACAATTGACTACTATGCCCCACATCTCCAGGGAGAAACGAAACACACACCTAGACCAAGAGAAGCATTCTCAAATAAGCCCCTAGACAGGAGTAGCTGGCAGGCGCTGAGATGTCTCTGGTTTTGAGGTGTCTGAACTCAACATTCAAATGGTTCTATCTTGCCTAAGTCTATTTTATAAGCAGCCTGTAGTGCTGAGCCAGCCACTGCAGCAGCTCTCGGGAGCTCTCTCTTGTGAAGCTGCCTTCTTTCCTAACTTGCTCTGTGCACACTTTTAGATATTATCTGGAATGGTGAAGCTAAACTCAGTCCTTAGAGCTTTATTTAAGCTGTTTGCCTCTGTCAATGTATCTCAGACCAAGCGAAGTTACTAAATGGTGGGGTTACAACTGTGCTACACGATGTGATGCTTTGGCCTGAGGTCAGGAAGATAATATCACCTGACCTCCTGTATATAGAGAACACTACATTTAATTGCTGAGTGTAGTACTAGGGGTGCAGAGGGATCTTAAATGTAAAAACTGAAACACAGACCTTCAACCTCCCTTTGTTTTTCTGCATTAATTTTACATTTCAAAACAACTCAACTGCTTTACAGCAGCCATCAGAAGAGCTGGTTTCGTCTGAGGAGCCAGTAAGTTCTTATTTCAGGCATCGCATCAAGAGAAACCATCATTTCTCTTCCAAGCACAGGGTCAGCAAGTCCTAAAATGAGACTTCAGTGATGGTATAAGCAACGGCTGAAGAAATTCCAGTTGGCAGAAGACTCCCAGATCTTAATGTGCAATGGAAAGTTCAGGGGCAGAGGACACAGGGAGAGGGCAGGACTAATGAGGAGGGAGGTCTGCATGCTTTAGGATAGAAAAGTCTCTGCTGTGCGATGCCTCCCAGAATGGGAACAACAAAAACATTTCCCTCCTCCTTTTGAAAAAAAACAAACCCAGAACCAAAACACTCAGCATTTGATAAGACAAAGAGGTAACTTTCACAAAGTAAACCCAGTACCAATCACACATAGCAATTAGCACACTGAATTCCCTCGCTCTTTCCTGTCGTCTTGCAGATTAGGCAGGCACAGGATAAACAGATCTTGTCAGGGATATTAACAGAGCTCTCCTGCCAATATACCAAGATATTGCACATAAGCTCTGGTCACAGCCTCTCCTTACCATGAAGCAGCCAGCTCTGGTGATGTGTTTCCAGCTGATAGACGCTATCTCAGGGAGGGTGAGGACAGAGCAGAGTTAGAATGTCCTACCTGGGTGCGGGACCCCTGCATGCCCTCACTTACAGCTACCCCATTAACCCTTCTGCCTGGGATTTTATACTGTGAAGTGATTTGTTCTGAAATAAAGACCTGAGTGATACATAAATAGCAGAACAAACTTGCCCTCTGCCAGCACTTTCCTACTCCATTAATATTCTGTTTTTCTGTTGTTCTTTCTGGGTTCTGCGTTTAACAGGCCATCTCTTACTTTTAGCATTTGAACATCTCTGGCAGGTGCTAGATCCGCTCTTCCTCTCTGGCAGGTTTAGCACTAGAAGTGTTTTGTTTTGGGAGAGAGGAAAGTGAGAGAAAGAAAATGAATAATGTAAACATAAACAAACTCAGAAAAGATTTACAAAGACAGCACTGGGAGAATTTTCTCTCCTCCATGTGAAAGTATTTAGTGTGCTGTGGCAAGACATAGTGCCTGGCTCCTGTAGCGTGCTGATATGATTGCTTCCATTATTTTGAGCCTATTTATATTCTGGAAGATAGTAAAGCCAGCTAGTGATATGGAAGTTGATGATTATTGGCAGTGGCATCTCTGAGAGCTGCTTAGACTCGAGTCATGCTTAAAAATCAAACGAGGGAGATCCAGCA
>WEIS01061499.1:0-11620 GCA_013389965.1 Todus mexicanus | reverse complement strand
GGTGTGAGGGGAGAGGGGGCTTCGACCTGGTGGATCTGAGTTGGGGGTGGGGGTGGGGAGGTGGGGGTTGTGTGTCTTGTCAGGGCAGCCCTTTCACACCCCCACCTTTTACCAACCATTGCAGCTGTGACACTGGCTACAAGCACGGGAACCTCTTCATGTCCTTCCAGAGCATCTTTCAGGACGTGCGCGAGGCCATGGACCACATCCACCTCACGTGGGGGGTGGGGGGCAGGGGGCGGCGNCCTGGAGGGAGCTCCAATGTAGGCACGGGGGGGGAGGCCAAGCCAGGGGGCTCACCATCGCCCCTCCTTGCTCTGCATGGCTCCCCCCCCCTCCCCTGCCCTGGCCATCTCCATTTCTCGCTCAAAAGCCCGTTTTTCTGCTCCAATAACTCGATGTGGGGCCCCTGGGGCAGGGCGGGCACACGCGACACGGACCCTCCCAGTCCTTTGGCCAGGAACAGGAGACATAGGGGCAAGTCCACATCTCTTCCTCCGTGCCACCTCCAGCCCTTGACACCCCCCATCCCTCCACCCCATAAAATCCTCCCGGTTGCCCCCAGGATCTTCGTCAACCGGAGCCTGGCGCTGGAGAAGATCAAATGCTTCGGCTTCGATATGGACTACACCTTGGCCAGTGCGTTTTTGGGGTGCTGTGGGGGAGGACTGAGGCAGGGTGGGGGGTGGCAGGACCCACTCAACCCCTGGCCATGCCCCCCCCCTGCTCCTCTGCAGTGTACAAGTCCCCCGACTACGAGGAGCTGGCCTTCACCCTGCTGTTGGAGCACCTCGTCTCCATCGGGTACCCCCAAGAGATCCTTGCCTACAAATATGACCCCACCTTTCCCACCCGGTGAGTGACGACGGGTCTAGAGGGACACAGGGGTCAGGGTGTTGGAGGGACCCTTCCAGCCGCTGACAGGGTGTGTGGTGCAGAGGGCTGGTGTTCGATGCCCTGTACGGGAACCTGCTCAAGGTGGACTCCCACGGGAACCTGCTGGTCTGTGCCCACGGCTTCCGCTTCCTCAAGGGGTGAGTCTGGGCCTCCCCGCCCCGGGGGCTGGTAGGTGGGATGGGGGGAAGGCCCTCGGCATGGGATGCAGCTCCGTGCTCCCTCCCCAGTGCCGAGATCCTCCACTATTACCCCAACAAGTTCATCCAGCGGGATGACATGAAGCGCTTCCACATCCTCAACACCCTCTTCAACCTCACAGGTGAGTGAGATTCCATCCCCCCATCCCCCCCCCCAGCNGGGGGGCAGGGGGCTGCGGGGGAGAGCGAGGGGGGATTCGCTGTGGTGAGGGGATCCTGAGGGTGCTGGGGATGCTTCCTGCCCCAGGAGGTTTTGGCCAGACCCACCCCTCCTCCTGCAGGGCTGCCTGAAGGAGAAGACACTGGAGAACTTGGAGAAATATGTAGTGAAGGACGTGAGTGTTTGCAGACCCTGTGGGCTGGGCTGTGGTTCCCTTGGTTCCCGGTCCCCTCAGACGGGTCCCCGTGGTCCCCTTAGCCCACCTGGTGCTGATTTGCTCCTCACCAGCCCCGAGTGCCGCTGCTGCTGAGCCGCATGAAGGAGGTGGGAAAGGTCTTTCTGGCCACCAACAGTGACTACGACTACACTGATGTGAGTAGGGAGTGTCTGTGTCCATCTCTCCCCTGCCAGATCCAGCCCGGCCTGGGGGAGGCCTGGGGTTGGGCAAAGCCTAGGCAGGCATCTGCCCTCCCTGGAACAGTGGTGGAGATGCTGGGTGTCCTTGCAGGCCATCATGTCCTACCTGTTCGACTTCAGCGACGGGGACAAGGTGAGTCTGTTCCTAGTGTGGGCTGCGTTGGGGGGGGTGCAGAGTGCTGTCGGCAGCCTCTTGCTGACTGCCCCCACTCCTACATCCAGCAGGCCAAGATGCCCCAGCGCCCCTGGCGATCCTATTTCGACCTGATTGTAGTGGACACCCGCAAGCCGCTCTTCTTCGCCGAGGGCACCGTTCTGCGCCAAGTCAACACGGTGGGAACCCCTCCGTGCCGTGGGGCTAGTCGGGGTGGTGGGCACCGCCTGGACACTGCTGGGGCTCCTGTGGGAGGGGTGGGGTGGAGTTGCTGTTGGATGGGTGCTGAGTGGCCGCGGGTAACAGTACCCCTGGACCCAAGGGTCTCTTGTGCCGTAGGACACGGGGAAACTGCGCATCGGGACGTACACCGGCCCCCTCCAGCACTGCGCTGTCTACTCCGGCGGTGAGTGCCCGGCCGGGCTCTGTGGGCAGCACAGGGGACGTGGCCACACTGTTGCCCTGGCGTCTGTGTGTCGCAGGCTCCTCAGACGTGGTCTGTGACCTGCTGGGTGTGAAGGGTAAAGACATCCTCTACATGGGGGACCACATCTTCGGGGACATCCTCAAGTCGAAGAAGCGGCAGGGCTGGCGCACCTTCCTGGTGGTGCCAGAGCTGGCCCGTGAGCTTCAGGTCTGGACAGAGAAAAGCGGTGAGCAGCACCCTGCCAGGGACACGGACCCTGCCTGGCCTGGGACATGGCCAAGCCCAGCACAAGGAGGTGGCCTGGAGCCTCCTACCCCCTGTGCCCTGACACCACGTGTTGGTGGCGCTGGGCAGTGGGGGATGTTGCCTGCACCGAGCCAGACCCTTTGTCCTTGCAGAGCTGTTTGAGGAGCTGCGGAGCCTGGACCTCTTCCTGGCGGAGCTGTACCAGTGAGTAGGCATGGGGCAGGTGGGGGCGGGGGTCAGGTACCCGTGGGGGTCCCTGCAGGTGAGTCTTCAGCTGGGTCTCTCTCACCCTAGGCACTTGGACAGCAGCAGCAGTGAGCGCCCAGACATCAGCTCCATCAAGCGTCAGATCCAGGTGATGCCCAAGACAGTCCCAGCTGGCCCCCTGCCCCAGATCCTCGCCATAGGGGGCACCCTGCGGGGCACTGGGTGCCCTAACCATCCTGCTGCGCCTGCAGAAAGTGACGCACGAGATGGACATGTGCTATGGGAAGATGGGCAGCCTCTTCCGCTGCGGCTCACGCCAGACCCTCTTTGCCAACCAGCTGATGCGCTACGCGGATCTCTACGCTGCCTCCTTCATCAACTTCCTCTACTATCCCTTCAGCTACCTCTTCCGGGCACCCCCTGTCCTGGTACGCCCCGTCCTGGCCTCCACCCCCTGCTCACCTGCCATGCCTCAGTTTCCCTCCATGCCTGAGGCAGGTTCAGGGCTGATGGGTGGGCAGCCAAGCCCTTGGCTGGCCCCTCTCTGAAAGCTTTCTTCCTGATGCAGATGGCACATGAATCAACAGTGGAGCACGGCCGCCTGGACACGGGGGAGACAGGCACAGCCCTGTCACCCTGGCTGACCCGGCACGGCCACCCTGGCCGGCAGGTGGGTGGCCAGGGACAGAAGCGCCTGACAGGTGCAGGCGCAGCAGTCCCAACACTAGCACCCTGATGCTGGTGGAGTCCTGTGCCCTCTGAGCCCCTCACCTCTGTCTCAGGTCATTGGAGGCCCTGAGGACTCCAGTGGGGAGGAGGATGATGATGGAGAAGCCTGAGACCGCCCCAGATGTCTGCTGACTGGCAGGTGCCAGCTCCCAGGGGGGCATTCGGTGGCCCTAGCCCATGCCCCACGTCACAGCTCTCCCCAGTACCACACCAGAAGTGCCCTCCCAGGCCCACAGGCTGCCTGGTGCCCCGCCCCCCACCCTCCACTCTTGGCACCCAGCCAGCTCAATGCCAACATGGGGCAGCCACCACTGGGTCAAGTCAGCGATGCCGCTTCTCAGGCTGATGCTGAAAACCCACTTTGCGTGGGGCAATGGTCCCAGCAGCTCCTGCCCCTCCAGGTTCAGGGCCTGGTCCTGAGCACTGTGGTGGTGGGGATGTCGTTTGAGCATGGGAAGGGTCTGGCACTGCCCACTGCTCTCCAGAAATACTTGCTATTGCCCTTCTCTGTTTTCTACCCTTTTCTATTTATAAAAGATACTCCAACTTCTGGTTACCAGAGAGACATAAAATTGGCTGTTTTAAATGAAACCCGCTCTGCCCCTGAGCCTTGGAAGTGGGGGGAAAGAGCAATTCCCAAATCCTCAGGCACCCCATGCTCTGCTGGCACTCTCCTGCACCCTGGAGGAGGGGGCCAGGCCTGCTGGGACCTCCAGATACTGTTCCAGGACTTCGTCCAGCATCAAGGTTTCTCAATAAAGATGCTGAGCCAACACTGCTGGTGGCTGTGCCAGGAGAAGGCAAAAAGGGTGGGATGAGGACAGGACCCCTGCTTGCTGGGGATGGGAAGGTGACAATGGGGCTCCTGTCCACCCTTCACGGCAGGTGTGCTGCTTCACTCCTCACCACAGGGAATCTGTGCCAACACCAGCTGCCTTGTGCTGTGCTTGCTCCGGGTGTAACGCCAGCCCTTGAGGGAGGGGAGCTGTTGTAGGGGCCCTGAGTGCTCCTGTCCTGCGCCCCCAGCTAAGTCCAGGGGTCTGGGAGCCTGGCTTGCTGCACCCCAAGGAGCCCTGTGTCCCTTGTGTGCCACCGTCGGCCTCCTCAGGGCCTGCACAGAAGCTGACGGGGTCCCGCAGGCAGCCCAGCCCCTTGCTGGCCTGGCTCAGCTGGTGCTGCCACACAACTCAGGACGCCAGGTCTGCGTTCACCTCTCAGTGGGGACCATCAGGGTGCTGTCCAGGTTGGGCACAATGCAGCTCTGGAGCAAATCCCTCAGGACAGTACTTCCAAAGTGCTGGAAGGTGCCTTGAGCATTGCAGAGTCTGACTGACACCACGCTACTGCAGGAAAATTGGGGCATGCGTCACAGCAGAGGAGCTGAGGGCGGTCCCAGGGGACACAGCCTATGCCTCCAGCCCTGGACACATTGCTCAGGCCACACTGCACCTCTACTGCAAGTTTTCATGTATTTAAAACAGTGCTTATATATTTGAAACAAGCTTATTCTGTGCCACCCCTACATATTTACATCTAAGAGGCAACAAGAGAAGTGAGTGGAGTGTGTGCAAGGCAGTGCGGGGGAGCAAGCAGCTTGCACTCTGCTGGGAAGCCCTCAGCAGTGCTCTGTGGGACACAAAGCCACACCCTCCAGCTCCTCCACCTCTGGCAAAGCCTTGTTTTTCCGGAAGAAGAACTGAGTGTCCTCCTTGGCATCCAGGATTTCACTGAGAGATGACACCACAGGGTCATGGTCCTTTAGCATCTCCGGGTAGCATCTCCCAGCCCGCTCAATCCGCAGTGAACGCCGCACTGGTGTGAGGAATTTCATCTCCTGGCCTTCCAGCAACTCCTTTCCTCTGTGGAGAGGACAAGAGCCTTTGGGTAAATCCTGCACAGGAGTGCTGGCGCAGAGGGTGCTGCTGCCAGGAGCTTGGCCTTACCTGGATGCAGATGTAACTTGTAGCTTGATTGAGGCAGGTAGGCTGGTCAGGGACCTCCCGGTCAGGCAGGGAGTCACCGCCACATTCTGTGTCTCACTAGGACAAGGCGTTGTAGGCTCCCAGGGAACGGGCTGCTCGGCCTTTTCCCCTGACAGGAGAGGAATGGACAGCACCATTGCAGAGAGGACAGAGTGGCAGCTGGAGATGGATTACAACATCGCAGTGCTCTGGACACAGACGAGGGCACCTTGCTACAGATCTGTGCTGGACTGGGACCATGCTCAGCCTTGGCAGAGGAATCTTGCCCCATTTTTGAGATCAGGATTCCAGGCTTTCACACCGCTTGACCTCCATCAAAGTCAACAGGGACATGGGGTACTGGGACAGGTTGCAGCCCAGGCTGCTTCCTGGCCTGCAGCAGCAGGGAACCCCTACTTGCCTATGCTCCAGACAGCCCCCCGCCATGCACGTTACCTTCTGATGTTTGGTCTGTAGCCTTCAAAATATCAAGGACAACTTCTCGGAGCTCCTGGAGTGGCTGCAGGAAAAGCAAAAGGCAGGTCAAGGCAGGTCTGACACAGAAACAGAGACTGGAGTTAAAACTGAATAAAAGAAAAGGGGTTTGCTGCATCATGACGCCCTGGGCTGAGACAGCAGCAAAAGGATGCAGAATTTCCCTTCTCCACATGTGACCTGTCAGCACAGAGGCACGGCTTGGCAGGGCATCCACCCCGCACAGGTTAAGCCCCCCAGATGCTGCAGCCACACTGCCCAGACCAGCACAGAGCTGCTGTCACATTGCTTCCAGCTACAGCTCTGGTGCAGCACAGCACACGTGTCTTCCCCATCTTCCCTCTGGCCTTGGCCACGCCACACAGCTCTGCCTGCCCGGCCAATTACAAAACAGACCAGCAGCTTGAAAGGGCTTTTTCACCAATGCTGCTAAACTCATCCCAAAATCTGGGATCTCAAAGAAACCTGCTGGTGCAAACGCAGAGAACTACCGAAGAGAAGCATGCCTCACCACTGCACCGGCACAGACAGCTGCTTTGTACAACCCGGTCACGTCAAAAGAGCCACTCCGAGCCAGCAGTTTCACTTTGCAGATCCAGAACTTGGCAAATTTCTCTGCATGGGGCACGTGGGACAGCACTGCAGAGAGCTCCTCTGCTGGGACACCCTACAAGAAGAAGGGCAAAGTCCCAGAGAAAGGTGTTAATGGTGCATGGCAGAGCTGTGCACTGGGAGAGCTGGCAGTGCACCTGCTGTTGAGTAAAAGGAGGGCCTGAAGAGTCTGGTTTTGCTTTCTTGCTTCTATTTTCCCCTTGGTAAAGTGAATCTAATATTTGAGAGGAATGCTGAGGAATAAGCTCTTCAGTGCTGGAACTAACAGAGCCACTAAACCCCACAGAAGGGCATTCCCAGAGGTGCTATGTAACAGTAGCTCTGAGGTCCACCAGGGAAGTACCACAAGCTGCGAGGTCCACCAGGGATGTACCTGAAGCTGGCTCAGTCAGCCTGGGCTGCTGCTGCTGCAGCAGAAATTCCTGCCACAGGCTGTACTGACAGGTCCCAGGACATTGGCAATGACACATACAAGCCCCAGGACCGGGTATCACTCCATTTTCCACATTAGTGTACGTTACTGTGCTTCTTTGGCCTCCCCGTAACTCCAGTCTCTCCATAATGACTTTTACTATTCCTACGCGTGATGTTACCCCTCTGCCAACTACAGCAAAGCAAGCAAGAATTCTCGCTCCGAATCCCTGCGTGCTGTTGGGGGATGTGGCCCTCATCTCCTGAGGTGCTCCAGGAGGAGAGGAGCGCGCTTAAGCTTTCCCATTCCCACCTCCTCGACAAGCTTCAGGCACTCGGTTAATATGTTGTTAATCTTCTCCAGGGATTGCTGCTCTAATTTCTCTTGCTTCTCTTTCTCCTTGACATTTCTCCAGGACAGCTTCACTGGATTTTTCTGCAGCAGCATCATAGGTGGCCGCTTGTACGTCTTGCCTTTGGATGCCAACCACTCCTCCAGCTGTTTCCTGTCAAAGAACCAATGGATCGCTGTTACCACCCTAGAAGGCAGAAAGCACTTGCCAGGCTACTGTTTCCCCATGGAATCTCCCTCTAGCCAGTTCAGCTGCTCAGGAAGAACCAGTATGTTTATCCAAAAAACACATCCAAGCTTTCAGCTGGAAAAAGAAGCCCCTCTCGATTTAAGTGTGCCTTGAAGATAAACCACGAGAGCAGCTGCACACAGCCTCCTGCTGGATGAGTACCTGGAAGAGGAATCCCAGGTACCATCAAATCTCATCCTCATCCTTCTCTTTTCTGGGGCATCAACCTCCAAACAAGCGTTCACTGACAAGAGGACTTTGGACCCTGTTCACCCAGCTAAACACCTTAAACTCTGCTGTCCCCTGGAGGCAAAGATGGAGTCAGACAAAGCTGCTACTCACTTGCGATCCGCAGCCGATGGGGTCTTGGGAACACGCCTAGGGAACATTTCACTTGCCTTTGGCAGCTCTGGTTTAAGCCCATCTCTCCTGTTCCTCAAACCTCTCCCGATTGCTTGAGTTGTGGAGTTGTGTGTACCACGAGGCTGGTTTTGGGACACAGTCACTTGGGCTGCTGCTGTGTGTCTAGGAGGCACCACCTTCACATCCTTCCTACCCATCTCACCTTTAGCTGTCGGCTGCTGCCATCGCACGGTGCCACCTGGTTTCAGGCTGCAAGTCAGGGTTGTGGTACCCTGTGGCCGGCTAGAGGCCAGAGGCTTTGTGGGAGATCTTGACATTTGAGGGGGTCTACTGTGGTGCTTAAGAGTTCCCATGGGCTGCCTTCCAACGGGCAGCGTCGCTGCGTTAGTTTTTTCTGGGTTTGCCCCTGGTTTTTTGTGTGGCAAATTAGCAGAAGCAGTAAGTAACCAAGGGGGCTGCAACAACTGAGTTTTGATACTTGATTTTTGAGACATGCTCTTTGAGCCTGTCAGTGTTTTCCTGAATTTATCCTGAATTGGCTCTTCCTTAGCCTGGCGGCCACCAATTCTGTCCTTTGGGCCTGCAACAATTCTTGACATCACAGCTGAGTTTTGCTTGTGAGCCGAGACTCTCTTGCTCCCAAGATTGTTTCCATCAGACTGAAACACTCTGTTCAGCACAGGCTGTGTAGAGGCTTGTGCTTGAATGTTTTCTTTGTTGCAGACCAGCCTGTTCTGCAGGCACTCATGTGGGGAGCAAGATGCCCCAGGAGGGGAGTGGTCACTTCCAGTTGGAGACGCTACAGCGGTGACTGTCTCCTGTGCAGGTTTCTTGCTCCTTTCTGGATTTAGATGACCAGAGGCTGAAGTTGGGAGCCTCCCTCTGACCTGTGTAGAGTGGTGAAGCTTTGTGCTCTTCCTCGGCTGCTCTGGATGCAGCACCACTGCTCTCTGGGATATATTTGAAGACTTCTGAACAGCGTGGCCAGCGTGCTCTGTGGATTTGGTGCCAAGCCTGCCATCCCTTGGAGTGCCCTTCGCCACGTTTCCGAGAACATCCTTCTTGCTCCTGTCAACCTGGTGAAACAAAGCCCAAGGAATGCTCAGCTTCATCCTGCTAGGCCAGGAAAAGTCATGCAAAGGCCCGTGGTGACAGCATTTGTCAACAGAGCAATGACACAACACCTACGAGTGCATGGGCAGAGGATAAGTCTCCCACACTAAGCTCTTCTGAAGAATAATTAGTTGACTTATTGCCAGCTATTTACCAATTGGACGGCTGCACCCCATTTGGGGTCAGGAAGTCAGAGCCCTGATCAGGGTACCCTGTTCTGCCCAGAATTGTTTCAAGTGAGAAACACAAAACCAGGCTCAGAAGATTTCCACTTACATGGGCTGGTTTAGAAACTGGTTCTAAGGGTGGATTCAGGCGATTCATCTGGTCCTTTAAAACGGGTCTGTAGGAAGTATAACAATATATCATATTATTTTAACGGCTGCTGCAGAAAAGGTTAAATATCTAAAGCGCTGCTGGTATCTCAGTCAGAGGAGCTTACAAGAAGTGTTTGGAAATCAAAAAGCTGTCAAGGAAGTACAATGGAATATTAATTCTTTTTCTTTCACGTGGCAACAGAAAAGCAACACAAAACATCAACATCCAAAGCTGCCACAAAACTTTGGGCTTCCACTGACAACAAAAGTAACCAAAAGGGTTCCTGCAGTCAGGGGACCAGCTAAGTTTGGAGGCTCCCGCTGCTCCTGGCCAGGGTCCCAACCTGCCCCATGTGCCACAGACGGCCGAGGTGCTGCAGAGTCAGCTGCTGCTGAGCTGCATGCAGGTCACAGCAGTGCCTTGGAGCACATCGGCTGGGCTTTCCTCTACCACAGTGAGCAGCAAAGCCATGGCAAGTGGATTCACAAGCCCCTCAGCTGGCCAGGCAGTGAAGCAGGGAGGTGGGGCAGCAGCCCTGGCCATCAGCTCCCCTAGTCCTCTCCTTCTCCTCCCTGAGTTGGAGCCCTGACAGCAGCCAGCTGTGGGGTTCTCTCAGCCCACTGCTCTGGGGCTGGCAGCTCAGCCATTAGGGAAGATCAATGCCCATGCAGATATTGCCTTGTAATGAAAGCTGGAAATTTGGGTATTGACTTCTATTCTACACAAGTGGTGTACGATGCCATCAAGAAAGATCATGAGTCGTCTCTCCTCATTTCTATTATATTAGTGGTGTTTTCCAGAGCCTGGCATCATGGACTGGTTTGCTCTTTCTGGTCTCTGATCCTGCTTCCCTTTATCTTCTCCCCACTGAGAAGTTTTATGGCTTTCTTTGCGCTACAGCATCATGAGAAATACTCACTGCAATGGGGAGTCCTTCAAGCGTTTGAGTTCGCCAAGTACATCAGCAGTTTCATTTCAAAGCTTTGAAGAAAGGTGCTTCGCTGCCTACAGCCCAGCTCCAGAGCCACCAAGTGAGGCAGTGGAGGCCTCACAGCACCAGGTAACTCATTTAACAGGTGATTACATCTATCTCCTTTTAATGGTACTGAAAATGTGCCTTCCTGATATTAACCTGCCTAAGAAGGCCACTGAAAGCTGCCATTAAAAAGCAGCAGTGAGACTTGCAGCGCTCTTTGAGACCCAGTTAGGAAGCTGAGTTGTTGCAAAAAGGCCTGTGCTGCCAGAGCCAAGAGTTGAGCTGAGAAAATTTCACAGAGGCTCAGAAAACAACCAGAAGAGACAATATCATCCAGCAGGGAATGTCATCATACAAACCATCCCTTTGCTCCTGCTGCCAGTAACTCCACAGAGCACTGCTGGGGTGCTGCAGGGACAAAGCTGTCCCTGGCCACTGCCCTGACAGAGGTACACTGTCAGGAGGTGATTCTCTGTACACAGATGAATTGCTGTAGATAGGCTGACACACTGACAGGCCAGGGGGAGCCAGCTACACCTCAGAGAATCACTGAGCGATTTGAGGTGGAAGGGACCCTTACAGATCAGCTAGTGCTAATGCCAAAATCCTCCCGACTTACTTTGCACTTGGGCATTTCACCTTTTCTTTGCCTGCCAGGTACTCCTGGAGCCGTCCTCTCCGCTCTTCTGCAAAGAGATGGTAGGACGATGCAGAGCATGCACCACAGCCTTGGGTTTTGGAACACCGATACCAACAGATTTCTTTTACATCCACAGCACTACCATATGGTTCTCCCAAGCTCCCCATACAACCCCAGCAATGCTGTTCCCAGAAATTCTCAGAGCATTTCCATGTACGTCAATATTATTCCGAGGCTCATCGGCCCATAAAGACCAGAGCTCTCTGATGCTTGTGGTGTCACGCGGCTCACAACCTCAGTTGTTTGGGGTTTAGTTTACTGGCAGAAAGAAAAGAGGAGATGCTGTGGCCAGAGACCCTGCTTCAGTCCTGTATCCCATGAGCCTGAACCCCGCTGTGGCCGAGCCCTCTGCTAACACAGGCAGGTGGGAAAAGTGAGGAGTGTCTCAGCAGGGGATACCTCTGACACCCCAGTTGGGCTGTGGGACTGGGGCGTCTAATGGCAGGGCAGCCTGGCCTGGCTGGAGTCGCACGTTGCCCTGTTCCCAGGACCTTGCCCCTGTCTCTAAATCTGCCCCGCCCTCATCTGACAGCCTCTGTCCAGGGGTATGAGGGAACCTCAGTCCCGTCCCCCCCAGCCCTCTGCCCCCCAAGCCACATCCTCCCCTTGAGGATGCACCCCAAGGCTACCACAGACCCCAAGAGCAGCGCAGCATC
>WEIS01061495.1:14737-25721 GCA_013389965.1 Todus mexicanus | reverse complement strand
CACTTCAGAGGGACATTTTTACAGTTGGCCACGCAACATAGACTGTAAGCCTCTAGTAGAATACTTGCCAGTACTCAAAGAAAAATGGAGTATTACATGTCTCTGGAATACCTGCAATACAAACAGTTGATTTCTTTTACACCAATGTACTGCAAAAGGTACATCCAAGTTCTGTCTAATTCACTTAGTTTCCTGTGAGACAGTTTGAATAGTACAGGTAAGTTAGCAAGGGAGATCTCATCTTTATAGCAAAGCAGTGAGTGTCACACACAAACTAGGGAACATCTAATTTGACATTGCTGGACTCAAGGTGTATAAGAAGCAGGACTGTGACTACAGAGTGCTGTGGCTTGGGTGGTGTGTGCTCTGGCAGTTCTAGTGTCACAGGTAATGTTCTGTGAACTTCTATGTGCTTTAGGTCTCAAACATGATAACCCTTAATTGTACTGCTACAAATCTTTACCTGTACTATTTTTGTTTTATATTCCTTAGGTGTTAGTGACCAAGGTGCAGACTCTTCTAAGCAGCGTTTTATTGTGCTAGTGACTGAAGATGCTGGTGCACATTATCTATCAGTCCGACAAGAACTTCCTCTCATTTAAGCAAAGAATTTGCTCTGTATACAGAAAACTTCATTGGTTACAAATTCACTCTGCTTGTTCAATGGAAATACAGACACTACACTCATCCTATCTTCAACTCAACCTCAGATTAAATTCCTTAGGAAGATAATACAGTTTTTATTGGCCATGTACTTTTTGGAGTCAGTGCATGTATCTAAACTAGGGCATCTAAGTGAGCTTCCGTGCTGCTGGACACAAGAAAATGCCTTGGCTACCTTCTCTTTGATGGCAAGACCTGAGCACAAATGAACACTTCTGTCTTTGCCCCCCTCATCCATTCCTCATCTGTGGAAACAGCCCGGTCTGGTGATTTTAAGACCAAACTGCGCTGGTAAAACCAGTTTAAATACACTCTGTGAGTGTCATCTGTCTTCAGAAAAAAGTTTTTAAAATTCTGCAGAAGTCCCTGATACATGTATGATTTTCATGTCTAAAATATTTAAACTGAGAGAATTCTCTTCACCATAGACAAGAACGAGCAGCTGTAGCATTTTCTTTGTGCATATGTGCACCATTAGGGACTTTACTGAGACTTCCACCTCCTAAGGCCTCTCAACAGCCATCAGGTGGCTTTAAAACTTTCCTTTTCACCTGAGATGGATTTCAGGCAGTTACCACAAGGTGAAAGTTTTTGAACAGCTGTGTTAATTTTGGCCCCATGTGAAATGAAGCGAACTTTTCCTTGCTATAGGAAATTGCCAAATAAAATAACGGAGAGGAAATGAACTACTCTTTGAGTTTCTAGGACAATATTCTGAAGAAACACAGTAATTCCAAACAAAAAATATATTTTAAAAAACATCCCTCTAGATGTAAGTCGATAGCCTTTGTTTATATCCCACAGGGCAATCTTGGTAGCAAGCAGACTTCTCACTTGAACAGAATATATAAAAAATACAATAAACTCTCTTTCAGCAAGAGGTCAAAGAAGAAGCAAGAATGATCAGATGTTTTTAAGAGATTTGGATACTACTGTGATCAAAAACATAAAACTTCTTTAATTTCTGTGGGAGGGAAGTATTTAGTTATGGGGGCATTCTTTCGCTTTTTGTTTTGTTTTGCTTTTAAGACTGTGATGTCTTCAGTACTTAAAATAGTTTAATCTGTTAACTTATAAGCAGATCAATATTTTGTGTATCAAATAAGCTGTATTTATAATTTAGAAATACAATACACTTTTCTTTGCATTTTGACAGCAACACTTGTGTCATGTAGCAAAATAAGTACTAATTCCTCACATGTTGCTCACAGTTTTATTCTATTGAAGCAGTGTACACTTCTGAATGTAGCTATATACCAGTTTACAAGTATTAAGTGTTAACTGGTATTTCACATCTCTTGGCAACACAGAATGGTTTTTCAAAGCATGTCAGTGTTCTGCTGCTATCTGTGAAAAGGCCTCAATTCTTAAATTTTGTTAAATGCAGGTAGAAAAACTTGAATCTTGAAATGCCGTGAGATTTAGCCTATCTAAACAGATTTCTCTTCCGTCCTCTTTTGTCATCGCTCTTTGACCTTAATTATGTCTGTATAAGATCATAGGCTCAGAGCACCGGAAGAAGCCCAACTAGAGGTGATCTGCAACTTCCCCTGGCCCTAAATAAAAATTAGCTGCCCCTACATCTTTATCAACACATCTCATATATTATTTCTTTTTAAATAAAGAATCTCTTCAAGCACTCTTCTGAAGTGTTTTCTTTTTCCTGCTGTTGGAAAGTTTTCTTTACATCTGATCTGAATCTTTCTTCATGCAACTTAAGCTCATTGTTTCTTACTCCATTAAACATGCTCCCAAAAGCCATATGTAGAAGACTACATATTTAAGGCATGTTTAAGACCTTGTCCCTCCACAGTCTTCCTTCCACTGGATTAAACCTTAGTTCTTTCAGACTTTCCTCTATAGTCTTGTTTCTGAGGTCTTTTATTGGACTTGCTTGTACTTCTATATCCTCTTTATACCACTGTTTTGAAACACAGGACCTAAAACATGTCCCAGTTCTCCAGCTTGAGGCCATCCTCATCCTGAGTAGGATGAGTAAATTGGTTTGTGCCTTCCAAATTTTAATCCTATTCATATACTCCTGTGCAACTTTTGCTGTGTTTTATAAAAGTGATGGTTTTGCAGCAGCATGATACTCATTCATATTTACCTTCTAAAATGTTACAAACCCCAGATCCCGTTCTGCAGTTGTTGCCTGGACAGCAGTTCTCGTTCCTGTGTTCATGCAGTTGAGTAGCCCTTTCTGTATGGATCCACCTACTTTAGCCTGGTAAATAACATCCTGGGTTTTCGGACTGTTTCTCCACTTCGTCGATATCATTTTGAGCCCAATATCATCCTTCTACCCTTCTGTTATCTGCAGAATGAATGAATATTCTTTATTTCATCATCCAGATTGCTAATGAAGATAATAAAAATATTAAATAATACTGGATCCTTTAAAACTGTGTTTTGTATATCTTTCTACAACCACTGTAAGCCATCAGGTAAGTACTGGTTTGGGGTTTTTCTGTGCAGTTCCACCTGCAGCATGTATTATGTCCTAGGGGCTGTTTCTCTAGTTTGGAGGAAACGGAGATAATATAAGAGCCTAATGAAAATCCGAATATAGGCTTTAGTTCTTCTCGATTCTAGCATCTCTTGTGCTACAGAAGGTTGTTAAGGGTGATCTGACATCACTAGTTCTTGATAAATACTGCTGTCTGCTGTCATTGCTGTTATTTCTTCTAACTTCTTTCTTTGTTCCTATCTTTTTCTTAGAATGGAAGTTAAACTGACTGATACAAGGTAACTCTGCTTTAGGTGAGGCCTCAGAGCAGAGCGTGAGGTTCTCTACTCGCTCCTTGGCCCGCTGCTGCCGTTGTGCCAGTGTGCTTCCTGCTGGCCCATGGGTCTGCAGCTGGAGGAATGCAGACCTGGTGGGTGCTTCAGAGACCTGTCTCCAAACAGCATTTGTGCCCTCAAATTTTGATTGTTGGGTTGCTGCTGGTTAAGCTACATTGTTCAATGAACAGTAAATTAGTTTTTCTGTGGATTTTTGTTCTCTGCAGTGTTAATAAGCCTGTGTCTCTGCTCCCTGTCCTTTTCCCTTCTGCCACCTTCTCCAAGCAATGGCTACAAGTACTGTAACTCTCAGGTTTTCAGTTTTGAGCATTGTGTACATCATGTAATGGGTTTGGAAGCAGCATGTATTGATCTGGCCTGACCTTCATGCCTTGCCCGTCTGGCCAGAATATTCCAACTGATAGTTCAGCACGCTTAACTCCTGCTGCAGCCTCCTGTCTGCAGGACACTAATATGATTTCTCTCTTAGCACCTTACTTGTATGGTAGTTGTAAGAACAGAGTGTTATTAAGGCCTTTACCCTTTCACACAGTCTGAATGGAACAGGCTGATAAGGCCTGCAGTTAACATCTGTGATTAGGTAGTTTGATTGGAGAAGCTTTATTGCCTTTGCTTTAAAAAGGGAAGTAAATGGTTTGAGAGTACTTAATGCAGGGTTGAGGCTGCCCGGCTGCTGCCTGTCTTGGGTTCTCTGAGGCCATTAATTGCGGTTCTATATATGTCTTTGGAAACCATGAGGTGCAGAAGTAGTGCATGTGTAAGCAGGAGTTGGACCTGCTCTCTAACTGCGCCTTTTTGGGGTGTGCCTCAGCTTTGAGCAGGTGCCATAACATGCTGTCCTTCCAGTTGAAGTGGAGAACTGTAGAGTGCACAGCACACAAAAAAAAGAAAAAAAAAAAAAGACTATGAGGCTGTGTCCTTACTAAGGAAAACATCATGGTTTAGAATAAGATGGGTGGCCACTGTTGGCTGCATGCAGACCCAGTGCTTGGTTCCTTCCCTTCCCACTCTGCCAAATGTTATCACCACTTCTTGTCTTAGGACTTCTGCAGAGTGCTGGAGCCAGCTCTTCTGTTTTGTAGACTGCTGACTACTTAAAAGTCCCCTGGCCAGAGTTTGTATAACCCGTTTCACTCAATGTGGGAGGGAAGGGTCTGTGGTTGCTACGGGTCCAGAGGTACCTTCTGTTGCGTGGCAGTGTGAGCTGCGGCAACCTGCTGTAGATAATCCTTGCTTCTGTCAGTACAGCTGTCACTAGCACATTGAGTGGCACGTGGAGCTCATAAAGGCAAATGAGAGAATACTTTTGTGGGACACTGTACCACATAAAAGGTTCCATTTGCTTAGTCATCTTCAACAAGGCAGCATGAGAGGGCAGCCTAACCCAAATGCAGTTATACTGTTTTCTTTTGCTAGCCCTAGAGGGCAGAGTTAAATTTATAGGGTGGGGTTAGTATGTGCTGTAAATGTGCCTCCTTTAAATGTGTTTCTCATTTTACATATAAATACTAAAATCTTACTTAAGTTTAAATATAAATGTATTTGACTTTCAAGAAAGGGGTACCAGGCAGTGCTGTTTAAATCTTAATGTAGTTCAGTTTTTAGGCAATAAGTTAATCCTTTCTTAGAAGCTATTTGTCTGAAAACTTGCTCTGGCCTAAATATATTTCTTTCTAATTTAGTGTTAGATCTTTAATCCCTAATTTTAAGAATTAAACATGATTAATAGCATTCATACTAGATGAATTTGATATGTTGAATTACCAGATCAGAATAAACATGTTTTAAAGGTTTCTACAGCAAGTTTGTGGAGAAGTAATTGCTTTAAAAGGCATAAATGAAACAGTGTCTGTAATACATAGAGTGCTTCTAAGTTTCCCTTTTCCTTCATTTTTTTTTCTACCTCTAATAACATTAACACTTAAATTGTCTCAGTCAGGCTTTAAAATTTGTGCTTTAGCTGCTAAAATCTGACTCATCTGGTTTCCCTGCATTTTGCTGAAGACAGGTTTTGCTAAGCCAGTATTAACAGACGAGTGTATCCTTTTAGTAACCGGAGCTTTGAAGTTGCCAAGTATTAATAAGGGAAATAAAAAAAATCATAGACAGATGCAAAAGATGCAGTATTTGGGGACTTCTGTCAGCCAAAGAATTTCTTTTGTCTCTGAGGTTGAGGCAAGTTTTTGGGGTTTGTTTTTATTTTCTTCCCTTTTTGATCCCTGTTGGGAGGATCTTCATGTTTGAAATTTCAGATTTTCCAACTTGTGTGTTTTACTCATGTCTGTGTTTGCTTAACGCTGCCCTTTCTTCCCTTTGACTTTCTCCTTTTCTTTTCCTCTGGCAAATTTGAGCTTGCTTCAGTTTGAGACAACTAGATCGAAATGAACCAGCACGGATAAAATTATAACAAGAAGAGCAAAGTCTGTGAATGATCCTTTGCTGTTTCCTGAGTCGTTCCAGTCTCATTAATCAGCGCTGGTGCTGGGGAGGCTGTGTGGTGTGTTATGTCGCCAGCACAGCAGCTTCTCCGTCCCTTTCCCCCACCCCCTGCGTGCCTACACAGTGGGGAAAACTAGAGAGGGAAGCCATCAATCTTCCCTGTCATAGATGTCAGCAGTGATTCTCCTGTCGACTTCCTGCTCTCTCCATCGTGCCCACCACCTGGGTTTAGAATTAGCTCTGATGCTGTGGATCTCACTTGGCTCTTCACCTGTTCTGCCCCAACTAAATAGCTGTTAAAATAAAGCAGAGCGGCTAAATGCTATAGCATGTGAGTAGTAACCGCCACTGTGGGCCGAGTTCTGTTGCAGCTGCTATTGTGTGGCTTCTCATGTAATACTGACATAATTTACTGTAGCAGCATGGGGCTTGGGTCTAAAATCTCTTGCTTGCGCTTCAGCCAAAAGGTGAGCTTTGTAAGAAAGCCTTTTTTTTATATTTTTTAATTTAAAGATGAAAATATTTATTAGATACGCTGTAGACAGAGTCATAAGCCTATTTCCCATCAGTTAGCTTGCTCAGATAGATTTATGAACAAAGTCCAAAGAAATGAGTTAGTCTAAGTCTTTATCCTTACTTTTGGTTCAAAGTCCAAAGAAATGAGTTAGTCTAAGTCTTTATCCTTACCTTTGGTTATTCAAAAGACACAATTAGCAAAAGACTCTTAGGATTTTGATATCCCTATATCCAGCTAGTCAGGGTCTTGAAAATACAAGTGTTCGTCTTCCACATCACTGGGTAGATTGAGAAGATATGTACCACCTTTGTACTTCTAGGTCAGGATTAATGACATCATCTTATGGTCTACTGTGTTAAATAATAGACCTAAACCAGACTCTAACTAGCCGTTTTTTAATGTATACTTTTATGTAATTGTATAAGTGTTTTCCTGTACCAAATTAGAAAGAGAAAGCAATCCTGAGAATTGGCTGTCTGTTGGTTGCTTTCTCCTACCTCCTTGAACAGGTGCTAGCTTTTTCTGGATTTAAGACCCACAGAGATCAAAGTATAGGCATACAGTTTCCTTAGAATTGTAACTTGTCTGCTGTCATTTCAAGTGTACGATGGCAGTGTTTATGTGGAGTTATAAAGAAGAGAGGCTCTGAAAATTTAAGTCCTGTGAGTGCTTCACTTGATTTTTAGTAACTCCTTTGTGAAGTGGAGAAACTGTTGTGGCTGATTATACCATTTATTTGAGAAGCAGTTTTCTGTTGACCACGCCAAGCGCATACGTGTATTCCACAGATGAAAACTTACATTCAGCCCTCACAAAATTCATAAAACCAAACATGGAAGTTGTAGTCAGTATGCTAAGAATTGGCTAATGACATGGGATGTTTTGGTCTTCATGAATCTTTTCCTTAACTCTAGAAACTTAGGTGTGTCCTCCAGTTCTGGCACTTTTCTCCTGAGTAGGAAATGAGTCTATTTTTGATGGCTGAACCGAGTCCTTGACATAAGTGTGACATACTGAGAAAAGCTCTACTTTGGTCCAGGAGAGCAGCATTGGATTTTGGAAGCTGTTGTCTTTTCAGGTATGCTCTTTTGCATTGAAATGAATGTGGCCGTACTGCAGGGTGTCAGGGCCAGACTTTAGCCATCCTGCTCTGAAACAAAAATGTAACTGATTATTTGAGAGTGTTTGGATGTTGACAGTTTTTCAGTATGAAGAGCAGCAACTGTTTATCTTATCATGAAAAAGGAGGTTAGGTAAGAGAACACCTGAATCTTAATGGGGTTTGGGCCAAATTTCGTTTAGAAATCTTGCTGAGAAACGCACTTGTTGTTTGGTATTGTCATGAAGAAACCGTTGAGAGAAAACAAATAATAGATATTAACACATCTGTTAGATACTAGACTCTTAAATGGGAGTGAAGATTAACATGCAGCGCTACTCATGTAGGTGCACACACCACACAGAGTTAAACATACGAACAGCAGGCTCGCACTCTGCTTACTACAGATGTCTGAATGAGTGAGTGCCTGTGGGCTGGAGCTGCATGTCTTGTGGCTTTCACTCTGCTCCATTGGGAAGTCTTCACTCCTTTTGTTTTTATCCCTTTCCAACTCCCGTACTTTCGAGCACACAGCTCCCATCCCCTGACCTAACAGCTCCATTGAAGTGCATTCCAGCCCCATGATTTCATGGTACCAGGCAGAACTCCCCTGCCACGCTGCTATGCTGCCCGCTGCTTCTCACAGAGTGAACAAACAGGGAACATAAACTCTCTCCAAAGGAGCAATGTTCTCTGTATATTTTTAGTGCTAGAAATCCAAGATTCATTTAAGGGTGTTTTGTGTGGACTTCTTTTAATATAGACTTCTACTAATACAATGGAATATTTCATACCACGGTATTTGCTGTAACATCTTGTGCTTTATGTTGTTAAATGGAATCAAAGGAGTTAAAGATGAAAGACTTCTAGTCAACTGGTCCTTCAGCTGGGAGCTGGTGTGAGTTTGTTCTTTGTAATGTATTTGCTAGTGCTTTTCACAGGTCCAGCCTACCTCAGTTTTCGTTTATTTGTTCCTTCAAATTCCATACTTAGATTAAGTAATTGCTGAGCTTAGACTCAATGTAATACTGCTACTGTTTGTTTCTTATGTTCAACTAGGTATTTATTGCCCATATACTGAACAAACCTTTTATAAGTAGTTGTTTAGCATCTGAACATGCAAACACTATTAAAGGTGACATGCTTGCTTTCACAGATACTCTCTTTACTGGATAGAGAACTTTGTTCTCTATTTATATGAAAATGTGTCCATTTTACATTGTACTTTGGTGTTTTCTGTCCAACATGTGGTGTTGTCACATGCTAACTTTTGTAGTATTACAATAAACTATATTTAATTAGCTCATCATTACACTGCAAATATTTGGATTTACTGTGGAACTTGAATGTCCAGTTTATGTTGAGACACTGATGCCTTCTATTTTCTTGGCAAAAAATTTTCTCAAACTGTTTATTCAAATTTGCTATTGCATTTATACCATCTATTTTTTGAGTATCTTGTACTCAAACTAGGGGACATGAAAATCATGTTGGTACATCCAGTATGTTCATAGTGACTTAATCCACAAACTGGGCAGTGACCTAGGAAGGGGAAGAGGCATAGAACGAACCTGTCATGGGATGCATATGAAACAAGGACTGCATCTGCAAGGGAGTGGAGTCTGCATGACTTGAGGACCAACAGGTTTTGTAGACAGAACTGTACTGCACAGGCTTAGGGTGACAGCTGTTTTGGGGTTAAGGTATTGGCATGTGAGGTGACCTGTGCTGACTGCACAGAGATTTCCACTTTATGTTGTAACAGACAGTTACTGCAGGTGGTAGAGCTGTTTCTGCACTGAAGTAGCACTAGCTTCAGGATCCCAGGGAAAAAAAAGCAGCAACATCAAGAGACTTTTCAGGTGATACTGTCGTCGTCTAGACTTCATCTGAAAGATGTGCAAGTTTCTGCACCATCCTTTAACATGGTCATCCTAAACCACTTCCTTTGATACACATCCATAGTGGATTTCTAGAATATTATAAAGTTTCTTAGATATTCTAACAGTACAGGTAGGGAACATTTTATGTAAAGTCACTGAAGTGAAGAGAGTAATAACTTTCTTGCTATATGGCATTCTCTGTGCCTTCTTACTGTCTTGATATATCAATGCAAGAGCTTCTGAAAAGCAGGGGTTGGGAAGCATGAGTGGAGGAAGAATACAGGAACACAGGAAGGATGAAACTATCTGATAAGAACATTGAGAGTAGGGTTCTAAGAAGCCTGTGTAGAAAAGTGTGGTTAAACAGGCATATAAATGGGCACTGGAAAGTAGGCAGTACTGTGGTGAGAAATTGTGGGAAGAAGCATCAGGATTTGAACTGAGTGAGGGGAGACAGGGAGAGAAGAAGAAATGTGCTCTGACAGACAACTGGCTGTTCTAAGATCGCTGTAGGGGCAGAACACCATCTTAGTAATCATCTGTTCACAGCCTTGTTTACTTTTTGAGTTCTTATTCTCTTGGTGAAGAGCAGGAACATGAGAAGCAAAAGACATGTTATGCCTGTGAAGTACCTCTTGCCTTGCCTAGCAACTGCTCTATGCCCTTAGTAATAGAAGTACAACTCTGAAGCCTAGTGAATCCCGAGTTCCCCAAGTTTCTACAAGACTTCACTTAATTTATATGTGTGTGTTGGGATGCTGTATCCCTCTTTCTCTAAGTGAGCACGTAACCCTTCTCAATGCTAACAAGAAGTTGCTTGCAGTCCTTGCACCAGGTAGTACCTTATTGGAAGGTGAGTAGGTTCTGCAAGTGGTGATAAATGCTCTGATGTAGATTTCTACAAGGGATCAAATGGCAAACAAGGAATTGAGTAGCATAATTCCATTTTAGTGTTATGGAGAAAAGAGGCATGGGTGGTGAAGGACTGGAGCACTAGAACTGAAAGTTAGAATTGCTGTTGGAGGAAGTGGTGTGCTATTCGTTGCAATGACTACGTTGCAGCTCCTGTGCTGGAGGTTTTCCAAGAGCACTTAGAAGCAGACTCAGGAATATACTAGGAATCAAGAAGGTACTTGGGATGGGGTGAGGGGGTTACCAGCAGGACTAAAATGCGCAGACATTTATGTGAGTAGGAGAAATTAGCATGGCTGCTAGCCCAAACCTGCTCTTACCTGTCAGCACAACCGCTTTAAACGTTGAATAAGAAAATTGTCTTGATCTGAAAAACAGGCCTACCTTGAAAGCAAAGAGAATTTTTCAGCAAATTTTGAAAGAAGTGGGCTTAGCTTTTCTGAACTATAGATCACATTTTTAAAAAAAAAAGTCCCATTCCACTTGGAAACACTTCCTCATTAATTCTTCTTGAATCTGAGTGAAAATGAATTAAGTCAATTTGAAGTCATTTTTTAAATAGTTAAATATAATGGTTCTTGGTCTTGACTTTTGCTACCATTTTGTGTGGTTTCACAGTTGTGTGGGGTTTTTTCATTCCTTTGCCATACATTTGTAAAAGATTCA
>WEIS01061495.1:0-14694 GCA_013389965.1 Todus mexicanus | reverse complement strand
AAATAAAAATGGACTACATTAGTAAATATATTCTTTCTACTTTGTCGTAGATATTGCTTGTAACATTTAGCAGGAAAAAAAGTCATGCAGCCAAAGGCATAGTGAGGCTGATGTTCCTGCTGCACTGCAGAGTCTGAGGGTCTGTGTTGTGCAGCTTTGTGACTCGGACTTCCTGCTGAGGTTGGTGGGACCCTCATTTTTAAGGCAAGCAGCAGTCTTGCATGCTCTTACAACTTGGCATGTAACACGCATTTTCACATCAAACATTGCTGAGTTACTTCTGAGTATGGTGGAATTCTTTGGAAAGGTCGGGGAGGTAATTGATCATACGCTGACAGCTTGGGGCTCTGAGAAAATGGTCAGATGGAGGGCTGGGATGCAGGAAAACAAACTTTCCATGATGGTAACTGTCACTTAGCCAAGTTATACATGTTTTAAGCTTTTTAATCTATCCCCACAACCTCAGCTTCTTAATCATTTTGCTGCTTCTCTGTGAACTCACTTCAGATGTTGATATTTTGCTGATGCTGGTGCATCCACAGTGTTCCAGGTGAGATCTTGAGCTATAGCAGTATTTCTTTGTAGATTAGAAACTCTACTGCTGCTAAGTTGGGTAGTTTCAGAACTTTGGTAATTTCCTTCACTATTCTTTGACCTTTGGGTCAAGAACTAGGTTTCTTTCAGAAACTGCTCAAAATGTTCTTTGCAGCTAGAAAAATAAGACTTCAATGTTCATGGGAATTAAGATGGCAGTCTACTGGGATATGGCATATATTTACAACAGAACTATTTGAATTTCTCTATGCTGTGATCATAAGTTTCTGTATCAGAGTGGATAATGTACTGAAGAGAAACATACAGCTTCAGTGCAAAAAAAAATATGACAGAATCTACCACTTCATTTCTGAGATCTAGTTTTTACTGATCTTGTTTAAGGCTATGTTTATTTGCATATGCAGTCTGACAGCTTAAAATTACACTAGTTTTCAGCTTCTCTGTGATAAGATAGAGTATTTCGACTGATTTACTGCAAATATTTTTAGTCAATCCTGGAGTAATTTATACATTAATACACTGACAAGAGGAGACAAGAGAAGGGTGTAAGCGAGGCTCTATTAATCGTAGTATGGTTTGGGTTGGAAGGGACCTATAAAGGCTTTAAAATAAAAAATAATCTGTCAAAAATAAATGCACGTGTTCATTTTGCCAATGCTTTCTAACAGAATATGGTTGTGGATCGGATTTTCTCTGGTATCCAGCCAACTGGGACGCCTCATCTGGGTAACTATCTTGGAGCCATTCAGAACTGGGTGAATCTGCAGGAAGAGTACAGCTCAGTGCTATATAGCATTATGGACATGCACTCTTTCACCATGCCCAAGGAACCAGCTGTCCTGCGCCAGAACATACTGGACACCACTGCTGCCATCCTTGCTTGTGGTATTGACCCAAAGAAGTGCGTCCTGTTCCGGCAGTCACTGGTTAGTGCTCCTGTTATGTTAGATTTGTTTCTCATTAAGTTGCTTTCCACATGTTAATGAATGGGCATAGCATTACTTAACTCCTTTATCATCTTTGTGTTGGTGGTCCTAGAAAGTGTTAGCAATACTGGATTTCAAACTTATCCCTTGCTGCTGTTTTGAAGTGGCTTAAATAATGATTGAGAAGTCCATTTAGGAATAAGTACATTTTAAATTTGCCAAGCAGAGCTAGGAGTTTGTGCAGGTTATGTGTAAGTACTGAAGAAAACAAACCAAACAAACAAACAACAAAACTAGTTAAGAGAGCATTGGTTTAGCTCTGTAAATCTCACTTTAGTCACAAAAGGTTAACTCATAAATGTATAAACATCGCTCATGCAACCATAAATGCCAGTAGAACATGTTTCTATGGGTTTATATCAGCATTTACCACTTAATCTACCAGCTGCACAGCACCTCCAGCAGGTGATTGGCATGGTAAATGTTGTGTCAGCTACATCAAAATCACCAGGGAGTTGTCTTCTCTGGGACTTTTTTAATTTTTTTCGCTATAACCTCCTTTGCTTATGCACCTGTTTCCACCTGATCAGGTAATTTGTATGTGAAATATTTGCTTCTTCTCTTGACTACCCCAAGGGGTGCTGAGCTTACCTTCCTACTTGCCATATGTTAGCCTAGTCTATCATATGCTGTATTTCCCTGAAGCAGCTTCATTTCTTGTCTGATTAACTTTCTGTTACTGATTCTAAACTGGCAAACTTCTGTAGTATCTCACAGAGGCAGATGTGTCATAGCTTTTACTCTTGTAAAGACATCTTTAAACAAATGTCTGACTTGCAACAGAACTGTGAAGGTGATGTGCACAGGGTCTGAACATTATCAGCATAAAATGAAATCATGTTATTACATTCCTCCTTTGAACATGGTTCTTTACTGACAGAGTTCCCTCAAACTGTCACATTGAAAATAACAATCATAGCTCCATTATCTCTGGTGGATATTGAAATGATGAAGACAGATGCCTCCTTCTTCACTTTTCCTCTGTATTAAAAAACCAATCTAAATAGATTAGCTCAGAATTCTAGTAGAGATAAGTTTAAATTAATTTATCCTTTGGTCAAATCTCTTTACCCTTTTAAATAAGTTACAAGCTCAGGTTTTAATTTGGCTCTACTCTGATTCACATTGAGGCTGACATTAACTGGAATAATCTCAAGAGGAGTTAAAAGCCAGTGATGTAGAAAAAAGTCTGGACTTTTGTTTTTTCTTGTTTTCAGGTAACTGAAAATTCAGTTAGTTACAACACAGGATCAGTGACTACAAACACAGAGAGGACTCTTCCGCCTAGAAGAACAATGATTTGCAGGTTATCGTTAGAGAGGAATAAAGTGAGGGTTTATAAAACTGCAAGTGAAGTGGAGAAAATACAGAGGGAACAACTGTTTTATCCACTGAATAACGTGAACTAATGGGTATCAAAATAAGTTAATGCCTGATAGATTCATAGATTCATTCATAGATTCATAAAATGGCTTAGGTTGGAAGAGACCTTAAAGATCATCTAGTTCTAAGCCCCCTGCCACGGGCAACCTGGCCTTGAACACTTCCAGGGATGGGGCATCCACAACAACCCTGCGCAGCCTGTTCCAGTGATTCAGCACAGGCAAAACAACTGCTGCGTTTCATGAAGTCCACAATTAGTCTACAGAACTCCTTGGCGCAGGATGCAGTACATGCTGAAATGTGTATGAATTCAGAAAAGGATGCAAGTTAATCTGAAAAATCTGTTGGGGACAGATACACCTGAAGTGACCCGTCTGTGGGAAGTCCTGCAACCACAGTTGGTAGAGTATCTATGCTTTTCTGTACTTATGCTCTTTTATGTTAGTTGCTGCCAGAGATGGATATTTGATCTATTCCAGTGCTGCTTTTCTTATGTTCCTAGAGTCTAAAAGCTTAACTAGCGCTGTGCCAGGTCTTGCTAAAGCCTAACATGTAGACTTCCCTTGAAGCTGGCAGATTATCAGTGAGGATCTTACATTGCAGTCAGCCACAGAAAGCATGATGTATCTTTCATAGTATGATAATGCAGACACTGAGTCTTTGTGACCCCAGAGAGAAACCATCAGACTCAGGAAATGGTAGGAGGACAGGACTGCTTTTACAGAACCAATACAGTCAACAACCAATGAAAACTTGAGATAGCTAGACTTGAAAACTGTTCGGCTTTATCAAACAAAAGTTTCTACCAAAGATTATTCTGGTTTATGTTACGGCGGCTAGTCTGGACTGTGTTAAATAGATTACCTTATATCTCAATTTTTCTAAGTGTCCTTATCTGTCCAGATCTAATGGTTGTTTTTTCTTATTCAGTCTAAACCATTAAGTATTTGCTTTCTTTTGGCAGTTTCTGATATCTTGAACCATACTTTTACTAATACTTATTGCACGAGTATCAATACAGCTTTTGGAAGTGCCTGATTTTAGCACATTTTTGAAAGCTCATGTCACACTGCAAGCAGAAGGACTATTATGGTTGTTTGTGAATCCAGACCGTTTTAGTAATGACTCAGGCTGAAGTGGTTTGTTGACTTCCCAGAACCAAGTCTCTTCAAGCTGTATGTAGTGGTCAGGTATACCCAGAGATGCACTGTGGGCTGTTAAAATTGCATTGGCAGGACCAGATGTTTCTCTGGAAGCAATTAAAAGGAATATCTGTGTGTAGCTCTTGATGTGAGAAAAGGAGACGGGAACCTTGCTAATGTGATTATTGTTTTAGTGTGATAATGAAATAGTACGTTATGGAATGTCATAATATCGAGATACTTGTTCTTAAAAGACGGAAAATGGATTGCAGCTACGCCTAATCAAGAAAGTTTATTGCTTGATTTTGAATTGGTAATTGCACAGTTTTCAAAAAAAGGAGCTGGCCTCTCATTTTCAACCAGTCTCCAAGGGTGGTCTGAAAAGCCAGAGTTTTGTTTACAAACATTTGGCTGAGGTGTAAAGCAAAGTGACCAAAAACAATTGTGTACTGAAATAGGTTGAGCTTCCAGAGGTCATCAGAAAAACAATGAAAATCCAGCTGTAAATAAAGAACTGGTTTAGGGTTTGGTTATGGAGCAAAGCAGCTTTCTCTTTTCAATGGCAGATCAATTTTTTTGAGTTCTCAGTAGATTAACATGGTACAATTATTGCTGTATTTTGAGTCATTTCTTGAAAATTATCAAATCTATAGATCACAGAAGTGCTACTGCATTTACTTCTGATCCACACTTCTGTTCATTTTTTTTAAACAAACATCACACGGCAAAATTATTATGAAGTAAGAACTTCTGGATTTAATCACCAAAACCAGCTACAACTAATGACTGGTAGGACACTGATTATGTATCAGTAGCAGCAGAATGAAATTCTTGCACTGCAGAAGTATACTAGTAATGGTAGGACCCAGTAAGGGAATTGCTCATGCAACCACTATTTTAAATGCTGCTGCGTCCTCTTACTTACTCTGGATTAACATGGGCAAGACTGATCTAGAATTGCTAAGGGGCGGGGAGGAAGATTGTCTGTGTTTGTGTGTTTGGCTTGCTCTTTCTGTACTTTGTTGCTGCTTGTGTTGTTTCTCTAGAATATGTTTGCCATATGTGAAGAAAATATTGATGTCTTGTTTCTTGAAAGGCATGTGGATTTGTTACGGGTTTCACCGTCATGAAGCTTCTATTTACAGCAGGGTTTATGCAGATCAAATCTCTAATCCAGAGCTACCTGAAATACCTGCCTCCAGAGTTTTTGCACATTTTATCATCCTTTCCAATATAAGCAAGAGACAAAAGACTAAACAATGTTAATCACAGATTGACTGCCGGGAAAAAGTGTGGTGACAACAGATACCTCTCATGTTTACACTAGGTCCAAAAGCTACTTCTACAATAAGGAAATGGGTAAAGTTGTCTTAGAGTCCCAGAACTGATTTCAGTGATGGCCTTGCCTTGCAAGTAAAATTAAATATAAGTCAGGGGAATTTCGCATAGACTGATTTTTATTGTATTGCTTAGAGGACACATGGCCTCCGTTCTTACCTATCAGATATACAGCTAAGTTACCTATAAATGGAAAGTGATAGTTTGATGAAAATTAGTTTTGTGTGCTTCAGAATCTACCACCTGTAAATTAGAGGTTTGTGTAACATATATATAAACAGAAAGTTAATGGCTGGTTGTATATTTGGTCTTCATGCATAGCAGTTCACCAAACACCTCCCACACTTACATTACCGTATACTAACTTGAACTCCAGCTTAGGGAAGCAGTGGCTACAAAGAACAAGTGATGCTAACTTGGAGAATATTTAGAAGCAAGAAGGATGATGATGAATGTTTAGGGTAGTGTTTGGAACCACGTTGTCTGTGAAGGGATATAAACAAGCACATTGAATTAGCGTATCTAGGAAATGGAATATGTTGAACACTAGAACGGCCTCCCAGGGAGAGAAGCGCTTCCAATACAGCTTGTTTAATTATATTTTCTTAAGTAGGAAGACAAGTGATAGAAAAGTGACAATTTCTGTAAGAATAAAAATAAATGCGTATTTCAAAATCACACACCTTTTTTTTTTTTTAGCACAGCTGCAAGATGTATGAAACCCTCTTTGCTCTTAGAGAAAATAATGTCAAGACTTGTTTTATGTGGCTGCCTTTGCCTACCAGGCACAAAAGAGAAGTAACAGAATAATGACTTACACAACATATCCTGAGAACACTAGAAGAGAGAGAAAATATATTCCTTAAATTGTACCATAACTGATAAAAGCTGTAACAGTCATCTTTCATACAACTTAGAATGTTTTATTAAAAACAAAAAGGACTAGAGGGGCGGAAATAAGGAAGACAGTAAGCAATCTGCACACATGGTAAGCTTATATGGTATAACCCGTTTTCTCTGATTCCTGGTAGGTACAATATACTTTTCAGTTCTTACCCATAACCATCTTGTATCTCATCTGCTTCACAGTCAAAACAATTTTAGAAACTGATGTTGCTTTTATGTGGTCTCAGGCTATTCTTCCTGTCCACTTACCTATCATAGTTAGACACATGCTAAATGTCCCAAGAGAAGCTCCATCAGAGTCGACTGAGCAGTGAGTGCTTGATACGCTGCACTAACACTTCTCTGAGGAGTCCTGTGAGTTTCTGGACAAAGTAACATTCAGTTTCTGGGCGGAAAATTGCAGTTTTCAGCCTTCTGGATGGGGTGATTTATTTTCTGAGTATAATCAGCTGCAGTATTCTTGCAGTGTGCAAGCAAATTGAAGCAGTAACTCTGGGAGGTGGGAATTTGCCAATTTGTCTTAGCCTTAACTCTAAAAGCTGAACTATGACAATTTAAATGTGTGCACTAACTTGTTTCACTGCTATTATTTTCCAGAAATATCCAGCTGCTTTGTTTTGTGGGCAGAGTTTGAATGGATTCAAGCTATTTCTTGTCCAATTTTCAGAGGAGCTTAAAAGCTTCCATTGCATCATACCTTATAAATTCATTAAAGTACATTAATTTAGCATGGTCCATTGAAAATTTCCTGTCATAAGAGGAAGTGACTATTTAATTTAGAAAATTATTTTGCTTCTCTCATCCCTCTGTTTTCTCCCCCATAGGACTGGGCTAGGCATAACTAGAGCTCAGAGGGAAGAAAAGTCATGGTTCAGTAAGGTTTTTTTCTTTCTTCCTTAATTTACTTGGTTTATCTACTATTACGTAGCTGGTTTATGTTCCTCTCTTCACCAGTCTTCTGGACTCACCAAACTAATTACTCAAGTGGTATCATGGGTTAGACTAGAAGAATGTTTCCGAAAATAAGTTCATTTCATAATGAATAAAAGGAGGAAAGAGGGTGCCTCGGCCAAATTACTGTGCTCTATCTGGGTTTATATTCAATATAACCTAATTTCAGTAGGGGTATTCTTGGTCAGCCTCTTTGAAGAGGAGAGAGAGATCTTAGTTTTGTAAGTTTTAGCCAAAGATAATTAAGGATAAATTACTAAAATACTTAAGGGCAATAGTGAAATCTGTAAATATTGATAGATTTACAAATGATAAATGAGGTGATAACCACACCCCAGTTCAAGACATTGCTTAACATACCCGTTAAATGAGATGTTACCTTTGTAACCATGAACTAATTCTACCCACACTTGAATTATTTCTTTGAGCGGGAATTTGCAATACCATGTCAAATTTTCTGTCATAATAGTATGGGTGTTCGGTTGCTGTGTACAGTTGATTCAAGAGCAGTCTATTTTGTCTCATTTATGGCCCCACTATTCTCCCTAGCTCTATGCTGTAGAGATGCATTACCAAGTATCTTGAACGTATTGCTTGCAACCTTAGGCATTAGTACAACCTTACCTCTTGTTCAAGAAAAGTAAATGTGAGCAGCACCTTCTTCTAAAATGCCTCTTGAATTTTGCAGAAGCACTAACTGGTACATCTTGGAGAGAAATCCTAGAAAAAAAAATCATTTCTGTTGAAATTTAGGACGCTTTCCCTTTTCCATTCAGTTTTGGTTTAGTACACAGCTATCCAGATTACCTCCCCAGACCTGTTTGTTTGTGCTCTACACTGTCAAAATCAAATCTTTGATATTTATCGCCCATTTAAAGTGTAGCCCTTAGTGAGATTACACTGCTGAGGGGAAGCTGTTTCCACATAACAGATATGCAGCAAATTTGCAGTCCCTTACTGAGAAGGACTATAGGCTGCAACTTGCAGAAATCCATCTTGAAAATTAAACACTGCATCTCTTTTTGCAGGAAGCCACATTAGCTGCTACCACGTGATTTTGTGTAATAAGCCTCAGAAAGCTGAGTTCCAGTTTTGCTGATTTGCCTGCTTTTAGACCTGCTCACAGTATCCATGCCTTTCCCTCTGTTACTGTTCTGGAATCTCATTGCTTGCTGTCCTCCTCAGCTGTGTATCTCAGCATGAAAAGTCATGTAGAATTACTTGGTCTAAAAGTAGCTATTGGTTTTCCATCTATATATCAGCTGTGGCTGTGGACAGGGAATAGCTAGAATCAAGGACAATTTAATAAGTCTGCAGGGAGAAGCCCAGAGGTTGTACATCAGCATATAACATCCTAGAGATGATCCAAGTGTGAATTGTGATCTGAGTTTAATAACATCAAATGGCCACACGAGTGAACAATGAAGAACCTATTTGTCTAAAAAGATGGAGGAGCAGAGCACTCAGCCAGGTGAAGAAACAGAGATATTTGTGCCTTCTAGATAACAGCTCATTATAATTTGGAAGTTGTCACCTTTGTTAAATAAGTGTGCTTTAAACAAAATAAAATAAAAGGAATCTGACTATGCTGACTCAAGCTGGTCAGGCCACAAGGAAGGGTTGTAAGTAGTTTGTTCTGGAAATAACTCATTGATTAGTGATTAGTAAGCCAGGTTGTGGGGAATGCTTGATGGAAATTGAAGGAGGAAATGTGTCACTGGTAATAGCAGAGAGATGACCATCTTGACCCTTTGAGACATGTTGATGGTTTTTACAGAGTTGTAACAGATTAGGAAAGAAAACTGTGTTAAAGTGGGCAAAAGCACTGAGCAGGAAGAAGAGAGTTGATGTATTTACTGAGAAAAATGAAGGGCATGATTTTGACTGTCTCAGATGGGGAGATCACTATATAGATGTGATTAAGCTTTTTTGTCCTGCATGGGAAATAGTTGGCTTTGTAAGGGAAACAACAGATAGAGGACTTACAGGACTGTTGGCTCTCTAAATATTTTCAGCCAAGCTGCAAGAAATATTTCCTGAGAAGTCTGGGATGCTTCAGTTTGAAGAGGAGAAGGCCGAGGTGTAGATGCAACCAAAGTTTGCAAAAACAGAAAAGCACTAGGTAAACTGAGTGTGGAATTTATTCACTGAACTGTGCAATACAAGAAGCAGGTGGCATTCAAAACTCGTAAACAAAGGGGTTAGTAGATACATTAAGGTACGTCTTTACACATCAGATTTGAACCTCTGGAGCTTGTTGTTGCATGAGGTTGTGAAAATAGGCAGCAGGTTCAGAAAGGGATTAGGCACATTCATGGGGAGCTTGGATACTAACGGGACTGAGCCAGGAATAATACCTTCTGATACTCACTAGTGCAACTATTATGGATGGTAGAGAAGTATGAGAGGAAGATACTGTAGGAAGCGATAGGATCATGTGCTCCTCCTAAATGCCATCTCTTGCTGGTACTCCTGGAAACAGATTCCTAGGCTACAGCTACCTCGATTGTGATACAGCAGGCTATTATTTCTTACGTTCTTATGTTTTGGTTGTTCAGTGAAGACATTTGCTCGGAATTTTAAATGGACTCAGGGCAGGAGGCTGACTGAGTTTGTCAGAGAGAATGGATTCTTCTAAATGTGATCCATTGATATTGTTCAGTGACAAAAAAGACAAGTAAACTGGTATCATATACATCTTCACTTCTTCCAGTTTCTTTGTCTTCCAGTCAAAGTGATGGAGTACTGTAGCCTAATGGGTAACCACATTTTAGCTGGTGCACGGTGACTGACCGAATGCAGCAATTACCTGCCCCTCTTGCCAAATAAAACACAGTAGCTTAAACCATGATTTAGTCTGACAAATGATTTGTGGTTAAGCGTAGTACCTCCTGATTTGCAGACCAACATGCAGCCAGTTACTGTAATTTGGGTGATGAATGTTAACCCATTAGGGTCCAGAACTGATTTTTTTTTCCAACTGAAATCTCTCTACCCTTCTGTGCACTCTTTTATATTTTCTCTCCCTTTCATCAGACACTTTCTTCACAGTATTCAGCACTTTTACCTTGCTTAGGAAAGGACTGTGTGTGTTTGAGGATTAAAAGCAAGTGTAACTTACTATGACCCAGAACTGCAAATTCAACTCAAAAAATGCTGTTTAGATCACTTGGTGTTTTGCTAACTGATGTAATGTGAAAGCCACTGATGCAGTGAAACACACGTACAGTCCTGGCTATGGAAAGCAGTGTCTGACAGAGCTGGATCAATGACTGCATAACTTCTATAGGGAGTCCTTGTCAACACAAGTGCAGCATAACACCATCTCCTCTCTATTCGTGACGAGAAGAAAGGAATGAGAAACCACTTTGAACCAGATGCTGATTCCTTCTAAATGAAATGGGGGTCTTGAACTTAGTATTTTCTGTAAAGCTCAGTTTACTCTTTTTATATTGCAGAAGGCGTGTTTGGTGCATCTTACTGTACTTCTCCTTGTGCACAGAAAATTGCAGGTCAAATACGGATGAGTAAATTTAAAAAAAAAAAAAAAGAGAACCGTGGGAAAGGTAGGAAGAAGGGAAAGAGAATCAACCTGGAAAATTTCACATCTCGAATTGTCTGTTAGCTAGGAAATTACTGCATTTAAAATGTGACAACAAACGAATTGCCATTAACAATTCTAGTAACTCTTATTTGTTAACAAACACTTTTTACTGCTTCCCATCTGGGTTGTTATATTGTGTTGCAAGCACGAAGCTTTGAACATCTTCGAGATAGTTAGCATGCTATTAAACATCCAAACGTGCCAATACTGGAAAGAGTGAATCAGGCAAGTACGCAAAGCAGTATAACATAGATAACCTCTTTTTTATTATTATTATTATCTTATATATAGCTAACTAGCAACAGACCAAAATGACTGGAAAGAAATTAAAGAACAGCATATGCATCAGCAATGCTTGCCTGTTTTACTAATCCTAAAATGAATATTGGAAATGCAAAACTTGAATGGTAAATGTCAAGAAGCTAAACCTGGATTCATCTGTCTAATGTCTCTCTGAAACTATTAAAATTCCTCTAAAACCACAGTCCCCCCAGAATCTTAAATGAAAAGGTTGTGGTATGAGCTTAAATTGAGTCTTCTTCCTCTCTCATTGTTTAAAATCACCCTTGTAGCAAAGGATATGTGGAAGCCTGATCCTTCTCCTTCACTCTCAGATCACTGTTAGTTTTGATAGGATTGCAGAAACGAGGGACAAACAAATCCACAATTCAGGCAATACTGTGAAGTTTGACACATACTACTTCAGTTGTTATCCCTGTTTTTCAGACAGGTCATGGTCATTAAGACCTGTTGGTGCATCCAAGGTCCTGACAAGCCTCACCTGCACCCTCCACCCATGCACCTTCTGCCCAGTGCCCCTGGAGCTCCACTTAAGCTCAGGCACCCAGTTTGCACNGATAGAGTAGCCCTGTGGAAAAAGACCTGGGGGTACTGGTGGACAAGAAGTTGGACATGAGCTGACAGTGTGTGCTTGCAGCCCAAAAGGCCAATCACATCTGGTGCTGCATCAAAAGAAGCACATTGGCTAGCAGTTGGTTAGTTTACAAGTCCACTGAACTCTGTTATTGCTAAAGCATTTTCTTTCTTTTTTAGAATATGAATGAGTAGGATCAAGAACTTTGTTATGCTGCTTGAGCATAGTGCATTCAATCTGTGTGGCATCCAAAGCTTTCCATTAGCTTGTCACTTGACCTTACTGAAAAAATAATAGAAATGTCTTTCTGATCTCTGATGCTGTTTATCTGTGTTGATTTTGAGACAATATGCATATAAATGCAGAAGATTAAAATAGATTCTGACATTGTACTTCCAGGTTCCTGAGCATGCAGAACTTGCCTGGATTCTTGGGTGCTTAACTAATGTGCCACGTCTGCTACGCTTGCCCCAGTGGAAGGTATGCACAGTTTCATAAATTGTAAGGAAATATATGGGAATTTAGGAGAACTGCTGTCCTTTAAATAGTTGTTCTTTGTCAAGTACCAACTGTACCTTGGTTATCCTTGCTTTAGATTTAAATAATTCTCTAGTCTTATGGTGGAAGGAGAAAATGTGTCTCTTCAGGTCTTTTGCTATCAGTGAATGTTTTCCTGCTGGAAACAACGGGATAATATTTTTGGTAGAGACTTCCAGAAACTGTACTAAACAGGAGGTTTGTTTACTGTTAAGAATTACTTTGTTAGAATGCTTGGAGTTATTTCAATGTTTATTTGATAGTACAGAACAACTACAAGATACTGCAGTGGAGACCTTGAGACTTGCTTATTAAAGAGTTGCATAAACAGCTTTTCTTTTTTCTTCCATGAAGAGTGGCTATTCTGTAGATTTTATGAAAGAGGGTACAAAAGAAGGATATGTTGGAAGGGGAGCGTAGAAATTATAAATATTAAATATAGCTGAATGGTGAAGTTAATACACCTTAAATGTTTGCCTTTAGAAGTTTCAAATGTTGTTCTTCTTAATCTTGGTACTGTATCAGCATGACTGCATCAATGGAGTTCTTGCATTTAATTTCCTTGTATTTTATTTTGGCTTTTAATAAGTAGAAAAACCAAAAGGCAGGAGAGAGAAGTATCAAAAAAGGAAGAAAAAAAAAATCTTAAGAGCAGTTTGGCTTGCAGAGTTCAGAGCAGTCTTAAATACCTCCAGATGTTTTCTTTTTTTCCTGTTTTTCTTCTTAATTAAATAAAAACAGTAAAACTTAAATACAGCAACCAGTGTTAATGCATGGCATAGATTAAAGCCAACCTTTTCAAACCTAAGGTTCTAAAGTTAAGCTCTTAAATCCAACTTTGACTGGGTTGACTTTCCAAATCTACAGATAGGTGTTACAGGTGCTAGGCTTTGCAAATTAGGTCCCCTCACCCCTAGACACTTAAAGATGTAGACAGAAGGTAGGATCTGTATGAGAGGATGAGAAAAATCTGAAGATAATTTGAATAGCCTTAAAAAAATAATGAAGATTTTAAGGATTTTAGTCTATTTAAATATTAATAAAAGTAAAAAGTGGATATGCCACTGCTGGAACAGAATCAGTATCTGTAGCCTGACTGTCTTGATTTAAGTGATCCATATCCTAGAGTGGTAAAGGGCTTCAGGTCAGTGGGTGGATTGTGGGGAACAATGTGAGCTAATGGAGAGAATGCTGCATTCTGCCACTGTAATTCTGGGGTTTCCTACCTGTCACTGACTCTCCCAGTGACTGTGTGATCACTGTCTAGATCTCTCTTCTGTAAAATGCAGGTATCAATGCCCTTGTATGTCTCTATTATAAAGTTTTTTCAAAAATGTATTGCTGAAAATGCTGTTTAAAAAGTAGGAGCTATCAACAGTAATTGTAATAACCCAGCTTGATTGTTTTATGTTTGTAATCACTTTCATTAGCGAGATTACAAACAGAAAGAGAACACAGGCTTATGTTTTCTCCTCACTACAATGTCAGAACAGTGCAGGGAAATCGATAAACATAGGACATAAAATGGGATGTGTGTATTCACAAGGAGCTGATTTTATGTGGCGCATTTTTCTTTAGAGTGACTCGAATTAGTCAGAATTCTAATTAATTAAAATCACAGAACTTTGATACCATTAGTCAAAAGTGTGATTCCTCTCTGTTTTTCTTTTGCTTACAGATGAAGCGTGCCAGCCAGAATAATGAAGGAACTGTTGGTTTGTTGACTTACCCTGTGCTTCAAGCAGCAGATATTTTGCTGTACAAGTAAGAGGCAGAATGTGAGCCCATGGGCAATGTCTGTTCAGGTGCATTAGAATGAATATTTGTCGGGTCATCACACTAACTTATTAAGTGGGGGAGCTGGGTGTGATTAGATCAGAAGATTGGAAATGGATGACAGCTTTTTACCTCTCAAATGGCTGGTGGAAATATAGCCTGGTTTGAAAGCAACTGACAGGACTGTAAAGAGAAAGCTGTTCACTTCAAAATAATTCTTAGGGAATTGTAACACACCAATGTTTAATTATACATATTACGCATTCACATACGTATACCTTCTTTTTTTTAAGTAGCTATGCTTTATTTTATGCAGTATACTGTAGAAATACTTAAACTAGCTGTGTACAGGATACCTATATTACCGTGGGATTCTGTGTAAGCCCGTTGATACTGATGAAAAAGTGAATAATTAATTGTGGGCTAGTTCAATTTTGTCTATGGTGTACTATTTGCTGGAATGGAAATACACCCTAGTGATGGACTGGTGACTCAGCATACCTAAGTTTGTAGCCTAGCTGATAGAACCTGTAGTGCATTGTCATGACTGATTGTATTTCATAATGTTTTAAACTGTATCAGTAAGTAAATGTTAGGGACAATGCACTATGTGTTAATTATTTTTATGTAACACGCATATGT
>WEIS01061482.1:0-24571 GCA_013389965.1 Todus mexicanus | reverse complement strand
GCAGGTTCACCTAGAGCAGATTGGACAGTGTTGAATCCAGGCAGGTTCTGAATACCTACAGAGATGGAGTTATGTTTATATTTGTTAAGATACAGAAGTGCCAGTGCTGTTCTTGAAACATCCAACCATTCATGCTCAGGTACTTCAATTTAATATCACTGATAGATAATTGAGCTATCGAACACGTCTCAGTTTATGTTGTAATTCACTTCAGAAGAGCTTTAGGCAAACTGGCAGGTGCCTTGAGGGCAACTGTAGTTAATACCATACAAGCTGGTGGGTCTCACAGTGAGTAGGAATTGAAATGAAGTTACAGTTAAAGAAAATTATGGGAGCGTTCTGGGGGCAAATTATTCTGCAAATGCCTAAATACGCAATTACAATTTTCTTGATCATTTTTGAACATGTTTCTGTTACAGCAGCAGCTGGAATTTTTTAGAGATACCTTTATACCTTTTGCATGCATGCTGAAATGTTTAAAAATGTATTGCAGGTCTTAGGTTGTGCTGATCAGACTCTTTTTGCTTTCACATCAATTTGCAGTTACTTTAGTTTTCCTTTTAATTTAATTAGAATCTATATTTTAGGAGTGCAAACTACTGGTCCAGATGAAACAGTAGTTTAATCAAAAAAGAGAGTATTTAGTGAAGAGCAGCATATGCTTCCCTGAGGCCGCTCTAACACTGTCCCAGGAGCTCTGTGGACTGGGTTTGGGAGGCACAGGCAGGTGGTGGTGGGAACTCTATAGTCTCCATGTGTGCACAGGCATCCTTTAGGTCTGGAGTCACCTCCAGAGGTTGACCATTGCTGGGCAGGATGGAGCACTGTACTCATGCAACCCTCAAGGACAACCAGGCTTACATTTGGGCTACTACTATTTTAACACCTAAATATTTCTAGAAGAAAATGGTTCCTGGACCTCATTGTTCCGGCAGTCAGAGCTGCAGTTTATGGCCTTGTTCATGGCCAATTTTGACCTGTTAATATATTGCATTTATTATATTTACCATCTTTAAACTGAATAGTTCTGTACTGCTGGCATTAGATGCAGGTGAATTTTGTCCCCTTTCATCACCCTAAACACCCCACTTTTTGAATACGTGTATACACTGCAAAAGCAGCCAAGAAAACATCCGCTTCATTGAAGCACTAAATTCAGTCTGTGCTGGAAAGTTGCCAATACTGTATATTAGCCCTGCAAATTTGGTAAATGCTGGAGAAGGAACTTGGTGAAAAATAGCTGCTTAATTCAGCCTAATCTCTACTACTGAAGATAATGGGATTTCAGTGACATTACTCTAAGATTAGCTGGAAGACCACGACTGCTGGGAATAACTGTGAGCATAATTTAGCTCTCTTCTACTGTTGTTAATGTGCAAGAGAGCGTGAGCTCGGATGGATGAGCCCATCTCTGTTTGCTTCGCAGGATAGGACATTAGGAGAAAAAAACAATCATTTCATAGTAAACTGAGCACAATTAACAGGCATTTGGGGACAATAGACATTTTTGCAGAGACACTTCTGAAAGCAGAAATGGGCCACAATGGCAAAATCACATGATTTAGAAATTCTCTAGGGAGCACAGGGTGAGAAAGAATGGATCTTTTTGTTAACCCAATTTCAGATCTCATTGCAATCTGGAAGGAGAAAGTTGTGTTATGCTGGACCATACATCTTATTACTCACAATTTCTTATTATAATATAATACATATTTCACTTGGTTGGAAGCCTTTATTTTTGTATTTTTGCCCCACCATGATCTTAATGAACATGAATGCTTTAAGCATGGCAGAAGAACTGGTCTCTTACTGCCTGTTTCTGCTCCATTTGGGAGTCAAGTATTCTCACAATGGGATCAAACCTCAGGTAATGATAGAGGGAAAGGAGACACCAAGGCTTTTCCATTTAACATGTGGTTATCCAAAATACATGTGAGGGAACTGTTGAGAGCTCAAATGCCTGACGAGACATGCAAGAGAGCAATGACACCTTGAATGCATACACAGTAGGTTAAAATAACTCCTTTTCCTCCATCTGTTTGTTTGTTTATTGCTTCTGGGTTTTGGTGCATGGAAATTTAAAGCAGATTTCTATTGGACCAGCAAAAAGTTTAATTTGCAATTGAAATTTGTCACAGATCAGCAATGCTTAGTGAGTGGATATGCTGAGAATCATGTGGTCACTTTTTGCACCGATTTTCCATGTGTCTGGGAGCAAGTCTTGTGTCTCTATTTCTGTGTCTGGAGAGAGGCAGGATTATCTATACCTGTCTGTGAAGTGCTTGGTGATAATGAGAAGAAAACCATTAATGGGAGCTAATATTTTTCATTTGTCAATAACAATAAAATGAATCCAGTGAAGGAACTTTGTGCCCAAGACTAGAAGGCCTCTTCCATTTGTGAAGGGTGGGGCAAATTCTTACTCTCTTTAATGGTTTGGTATTGGATCTATACTCCTGAACATCAAATAAAACTTCTATAAAAAGTAGCTTTAGTATGATTCAGCTGTTGCCTAAGAAAAAATGTAGGAGTCTATATGTGAGACAGGAATCTCAATTCTTATTACAGTCAATGGAGATTGGGTGGTACCATCAGCATAGTCTAGAGAGAGATTCATACAATCAAATGGAGGTGCCTGCTAGGCTCCACTGGATGTGTTGCCTCACCATAGGCATCTAGTGCTCTCTCAGATGCCTCAGGCACCCCAGTTAGTGTCTAGCTGCTCCTGCAGAAGAATTTGAAAGTTGTGAAACCTCTGACAACCCCACACATCCCACATGCTCTATGAATCCTGTGTTTAGGCCATCGAACTGAGCCCAGGATCTTTACTAGCAATGATGACAAGAGCAGTGACCATCACTCCCTTTGAAGTCAGTGATAGCTACAGTGGTGACTGATGTTAAATTCCTACCACCACTGCTAACAGCGAAGAAGAACTAACACAGCCAGCACTCGCAGCTGAGAACAGAAACACTGGGAAAGAACCATTAGCAAAGGGGTGAGCTATCGTAGTTACCCAAGAGCAGACCTAGCCCACCGTCCACTGCAGGGCTGGCAGGATCAGCAGTACCAATGCCACACCAGACAGGCACCAAATAACTGCAATCTGGCCACTGTACCAGGCAGGTTTGCTGGGTGGGTGCCTGCTGCTGCTGTTGGGTTACTAACAAAAGCACGTGATGGGCTTGAGCTCAGGACATGTGGTAGATGTACTGCAGTCAATATATCCTCTTGTTTGATGAGTTAATCTTTGATAATTGCAGTCTGGTACATGATCTAATCACTTTTACATCTTGTAGTCATAGTTTCATTTAGTCCACGCTTCCCTGTTCTGCCAATGAAAACATCACGTAAGACAGCAGAAAGCTTGCTGAATCCTAGATGCTTAACTTGTGTCTCTTTTCCCTTACTCACAAGACCTCCCACCCAGAAGAGATGTGGATTAATTTGACAGGTCGTCTCTGACAAATGTATTTTATCTGTTACTCATTTTCATGCTTATAAATTCTTCATTTGTTCCAGACTTTTTTTCCATAAATCAAAGCTAAAAACTCCTATCCTATAATTCACTGCTCTTCTTTCTTTCTTTTTCTTTCTTTCTTTCTTTCTTTCTTTCTTTCTTTCTTTCTTTCTTTCTTTCCTTCTTTCTTTTTCTCTTTCTTTCTCTTTCTTTCTTTCATTCTTCTTTTTTCATTTTTTCTTTTGCTAACAAACCAGTATAAATCAGGAGCTACCCTACTGAATAAATATAAATGTAAATGTAAATGTAAATATAAATAACATTGCAAATATAGATAGGTTAGAATAGAATAGAATAGAATAGAAATGTAGATAGAATACAGATAGAAGTATGTATAGAATATAAATAAAATCTGCGTAAGTTTAGGGGAAGACAAAACCATTTTCTTATGGAACTGGTTGTGCAACCCTATAAAAAAGACAGATAATGAAAAAACTTGACATGAAAAGCAAGTTACTGAAAAAAGCATGATCTAGAATATTTACAAGAAGTAGTAATATAAATGTGTCTACTGTTTAACATGCTGGGAGAAGTAAGAAAATGTACAAGCTAAGCTGGCTCCTGTCCCGTGGGGGTTGGTGTGTTTTTAACAGGATGAGTGAGCCCAGAGCAAAACACAATTTGACTTTCTTTGCCAGCCATTAGTTTTATTCACACAGATTGTACGATGTACCAACAACAAGGCAACTGCTAGAATTACTTTGCATATCTTATGTGAGTTAAATCTATGTAGAATCATAGTTTCATGCTATGGTATTTTTGAGATCAACTTATTCCAAGCTGGTACAAACTACAAGAGGCTGAGTGGGGCTTTTTTTCCCCTAAGTTGGATGCATACTCTGTTTTTCACAGTTTCCAGTGATTTGGGGAAAATGCCTCACATTTCATTACTAGAAATGCAAGGCCCTTGGGAAAAATGGTCCATTTCTCCGATGTCTTGTACAGACCTTTGCACAGTGGGTCCTGGGTGCAAGTGCTACTGGCATTGTAGCGGGCGGGCAAAGCCCTGGCCCCCTTCAAGAGGTTTTCCAATACTCCACTTGCTCAGAGCAGCCTTACAACCATCATTCACAGCGTATATAAACACATAAAATGTTACAATCTTCATGGTAGGATCTTCAAAAGACACCTTTCTGTGTTAATGTTTCATAAGGGAAGGAGAAGGAAACAGCATTGTACAGCTCTGGAAGCTCTTGTTTGGATGAGCCTGCAGTAGTTTGTGTTAACATATCCCTCCTGGAGAGTTTTCACTACATAGGAGCATGCTGATAGCTTTTTGCAGGTGTACATAAGAAAGGACAGTTTCTTTGCACATTCAGGAAGATATTGTTCATACCGAATATTAAAAATTATGCTCTTACATGTTTATCATTGTAAACTCAGCTTCAGGGGAAAAAAGAAAAAAAAGAAGAAGAAATCAAAAAATAAAAATGCTGGATCTTGGGATATGGATAAAAAGTTGACACATTTTTTTCAGACCACAGGAGGTTGTCACCATGGAGACTCTCCTGTTTTCTTCAAGAATGACTCAAATCTTATGGATGGAGCATATGTGATAGAAGCAAAATGATATCACGCAGGATTCACATTAAACATTTCCAAAAGATGTTTTTGAGCACTAACCAACATCTACAGACTGTTCGTGCAGCAAAAATATGCTTCTACTTTTTTTTCCTTTAACTTTTTTATTCTGATGTAAAATAACTAAAGGTTTTATTTCTGAAGCTAGCTGAATTCTAAGAAACTTGTGATACATAAGCCTGATGGTTGGAGAGCTTCACTATTATCTTGTGGTTTCATGAAGTACTCTTTCTAAGAGCTCAAGTACCCAAGTTTGAAGGACATAGTGAAGCTAAAACTCCTTGAAAAGCTTTTTTTGTAGCATTACTTATGTAGGTACCATTTTTAACTGAAGACAGCCAAACAGTGCATGAGCTGGAGCCAAGAGCAGGACAAAGTAGTTTGTCAGCAAATCTCCAGCTGCCCACGCAGGGGCTGAAGGCATCAGGCATGAAGAAGCTGGATTGTGCTCAGCTTGGAAGCACCAGCACCTCTGGAGTCATATCTTGATAGTCAACAGCAAAGTTGAGACTTCAGGAGCACCTCTAGGAAAGAAGAAAGCCTAGGAATGCTGCTCGTGTTGTCCCTCATATGGCACATCAGACTGCCCCGCACCACTTCAGTCGCCGCTCAGCCTGCACAGATGTGTTTTTAAATGAGCATAGAAGGCATTGCAATGAGCAAACCAAATTAACCTGAAAATGAGTGACAGACTTTCTTTCTGCCTTTCTGCTGGACCACCCACCTGACTTTCTGTGGCTGAGGTAGAGCTGAGCCCTCCCCTTTATTATTTCTCCCACTAGTGTTGCTGCACTGTCAACCTGGGGTTCTGCGCTGTTACTACCAATAGCACCACAGGACAGTGAGGTGAGCGTAGGGAAAGTACTGCACAATTCAGGTCAGAAAGGAGCCTACCATGCCTCCTAGATCACAACTGTTATTCTTTAATCAGACCCTTGAGAGGATGGAACATCCTTCCCATCAAACACCATTGTGTGTTGGCGGAGAAGGTGAGAAAATGTGGCCCCACACTGTGTTAATTAGAGCAGCAGCGTTAGCTCTGAGATATAAATCTAGTTTTAGATGGCCCAGTAATGAATCAAAATTCCTACAACTATATGACACAAGGTATAGAAGCAGTGCCTACCCCACCCTTGTGAAAGTACACACTTCAGGTTGCCCAGGGAGGTAGTGGAGGCCCATCCCTGGAGATATTAAAGGTGAGACCCAACAACGCTCTGAGCAACCTGCTCTAGTTGAGGATGTCCCTGCTCACTGTAGGAGGATTGGACTAGATGCCCTTTAGAGGTCCCGTCCAACTCAAACCATTCTATGATTCACAGCAGATGGAGTTTGCTGTCAGACATTGTAACTGCACACCAGAAAAGGCATTGCTTGTAGCTCCGCAACATGTCAAAAATCAGAATGAAGTCAGAATAAATATCCTTAAGTGCTCAAGCTAATTTAATAGAAGAGAAATTGGATATTTGCTCCTAAACAGGATCCTGCTGGACCATGTTGTATTAGTGTGGAGCTGCATTTTGCAAGGATGGCAGTGAGAGCTACTGTCCTAGGTCCAAGAAGAAGCCTGAGCAAGTCCGTGGTCCATGAAGCAATGCTTTTACCCTAGGGATATCCAGGATGCAGCCTAGGTACTGAGATGGGGCACTGCTTGCATTTTTTCCTTTATTCTTCCTCAGTTAGCCTGATAATAAGTAATGCAAAAGAAAAGTCCAAGGTATTTTCATTCTCAGTGAACAAAATAACTGTTTGGAGAAACCAAATGACTTCAGCTGCACAATGTTGCAGTTCAGAGTGGTGCTATGAAATAGATCAAACGAAAGCAATGCTTTCTGTAGCTTCAAGAAGTCATTTTTATGAGAGTGAGTAATCAGGTTGTACTGGGCATGGTGTGTGATACCACTTACACCTCCCTCATGAGTCAAGATTTTTTTGCGTTCTAGCCCCTGGGTTGAAATACTTGAATAAAAGAATTATCAACACAATAATTCTATTTGACATGTAGTGACGAAGTTTAAGGAAGAATACAATGTTTCTTTTATTGGAGCTAAACCTTCTTATGATTTGTTTGTGTAAGTTTATTTGCACTGACGAAAACATCTGCTCTGTTGCAGACAGTGTTCTGCACTTTCAGGCACCACAAATACTCTGTCTGTAGATGTGTCACATTCAGGAGTACTTTGAAAAGATTTGTAGGAGACAGGCTCAAAATTATTTAACCTTCTTGTTCTCACTACCTTTCCTGAAAAACAATTGCAGAACCCTTCTCCTGTATGAGCTGGAGCTCCTCTGATTTCTAGCCAGGACTCATCTGCAGCCAATTTCCCATTTAGAAGAGCTCTTCTCTCTGTCATATTTACACTCTGTACTTGTTCCACTTCAGATGTTCCCTGAAATTGATCTACGGGAATTGCACATTGTATTCCAGATAATTTCTCAGCACAGGCCTACAAAAAGGGTGTTAGCTTTGGAAGCTATACCAGCACAGGCTAATCTTTACCCTGTATTGATTGCAAGAAGTCCTGTTTTCTCTAAGAGCCTTTTGCTGTATTTTTCTTATTTTGTTGTTCTGTTTCTAACTCAGCTTGATATTTGGCAATTCTTCCTTCTTCCCAGTACTTCTTAACCAAAAATAAATGGTCTGCTTTGCTGCTCATGTCTTCCTTTCACACTCAGTAGGCTCTTTCCTTATTTGTGATATTTTTTTAAGCAATAATTGTTAATCCAGTTGACAATGGACACCTTCTCCTTTTGGTTAGAACACAAACTTACTATAGTTAATGTATACAGGTTTTATAGTTTTACAGCAAAGATATTTTCAGCTTTTTTCACAGTCAAGACCTTTAGTTCTTAAACACATTAAGTAACTCTCCTTGTTTTATCAAGACAATCCTTTTGGAATCAGCAAAACTTTTAAACCTACTTGTGTTCGTACATACCAAAAAATTCAGTTCAAAGTTATTTCCGCTGCCCAGCTATCCTAAAAGGTATGTCCTTCTTTCCAAAATCTGTTTGGCAGAAGAAAAAATATGTTGAGTAACACATCTTGAAACATATATATCTGCATATTGGAAGCATTTTTGCTCCAGACTATCACTAAGGATATAAGAGTTGTAGGAGACAGTGATTTCAGCTATTCGTTGCGGCTTGGAGTAGAGTAACAGTGCTTTGGTAGCATCAAAAATTAATTAGCTGTAATATCTTATTTCCTTCTAAACTCTGGTGTTATTGCCTGTGTGAATATTTAAACCCTTTCTCAGAAACCTTGAGCAGTTTGGAGTCTATATCTCTGCTTAGCATCTTGCAGTGGGTGCTGGGATTTCAAAGGGATATGCACAGAAAATGGCTTTGTTGTCATGCTGCCGCTCTTCCAGATGACACCGAAGGCATTGCAATGACATCTATTGACTTTTTCACATGGATGCCCATCTCAGGCCAGTCAGAAATTGCCCTACAAAGCAAGGGTCTGTTCTGAAGCTGTGGTGTGCCCTCTCCACAGCCTTCAGACAAATGGGCTTTGCCGGGTCTTTGCAGTCTGCTCATCAGTTTTGCATTCTGACCGGTGCTTTCTGAAACATTTACCAGGCTGCCAGCACCCCCACACCACGGTTGTCAATGCTGATGTGTCTGCCTGATCATGGCAGTCCCCCAGCTCCCTCTGCACTTTCTGCAGAGATGAGTTTGGTACCTCTGTTCACAACAGCAAGCTTTCTTCAACAGCTCTCCAAGTAACCGTAACTGTCCTTCTCCAGGTAACCCATGCTGGCACTCCTGGCCTTTGCTGGTAAACAACACTTCCTTCTTAGAAACATCGTAATGGTGTCCAGGCGTTGATTCTCACTAACTTTAGCAAGGAGAATGTCTCTCCTGCTGACTTTTCCCTACCCTGCCTTCCTGCTCGTAGAGTGCTACGATCCTCAGCACTTTCCTTGTGCTGTAGCCATGCTAGTTCCCAATTTCCACCTCTGGTTGGGGCTTACCAACAGAGGGGAACAGCTTGGTGATCAATCTTGGCTGCTGAAACTGATGTTAGGAATAAGAATAATGCACAAGCATTTAATTAATTCCTGAAATATTTCGTTTCTGTAGAGTTCCTTAGGGCCTGAAGAGCGTGCAGCATCCTTCAGTCCCTCCTGCTGGCTAATTTTTATTAAAATTCCTGGTGCAGATGATGTTCATTTGCAAGCTAGAGCACGTGAACCACAGGAGCTGGAGCAGAAAATTAGCATACGAGCAGTGGTGACTGATCAGAGTGCAGGCAGGAGGGGAAATGCCTTGGGATCAGAAACAGTGAGGTCCACACATAGACAGGCTGTGTACCTCCAGTCCATGGGTAGTTTTTAGACTGGAGAAGTTCCAGGGAGGCCAGGGCACTGACGGTTAGGACACCCTTGGCTGTTTGCAGGACCTGAGCTGCTAGGTGGGTCTAAGGTTACAGCGAAGGGTAAGGCTCTCTGTTTCTGCCCTTCAGCTCCTGGAAAGCCTGAGCTGGGTGTTTCTCATCAGAGCATCTGTGAACAAAACAGAGGCTTGGGAAACACCTACCTGGTTCCCTTCCTTTTCCAGATGTCATCTCCGTGTCTAGAGTCTCAAGTTAGTGATGACCAGACTGCCCCAAGGGTAGTGTCACTTACAGCTGAGACTCATGCATGGCCAGTCTCCTGAGGAGCCCGTGGTGGTGGCGTGTCACAGGCACAATAACCCAGTCTTTGTGAGCACTCTTTTTAGGACAAGCGACATGCATGCTTTCCATTACCGCAACTCTCCATTCCTTGGGTAGGCGGCAGCGATGGCTGTGCCAGCATGAGTCATTCTCTGTGGGCATTAACAAGGCTTTGCAGGCCTGGTGGCACTTGCAAGCCCTGGTAGAGCAGCAGTTCTGGTGAAGAAGATCCCAAGGGTGGCGTTTCCAGACAAGAAGTAAAGGTGTCTACAGACCCTGCTGCCATCCTGTGAAGGGTCTGGAGAGGACATCATGCAAGAGAAGCTGGAGGAGAGCCTGTGGCTAGGCTGGATGTGTGATCAGTGTAGTTGCTTTTGGGTAGGATGGATGTAGTCATAGGTAACATAGCTCAACAGTTACTGAGAGATGGCTGTGTGCTAGGTGGTGGGCAAGGCATAAAATATGGTCCATCTTCAACATGCAGACCACTTACAGACAGGATTACAGTCTTAAAGATTGGTTGATAATCAACCCAAATGCTCAGGGGTAGCTGTCATAGGAAAAATACAAGGTACCATTAGGAGGAAGAAGTGAACTAGTTCATTAGTGTAGGCAGAGTCTCTCCCGGTGACTTATTTTCATACCATGCACAGACTTTATAAAAAGCTGTAGAATTAAATCAGCATTTGAAGCTGCCCTCTTGAGACTTTATTTGAATGTAATATATTTCAATTACTGTGTGTTCAAAATTCCCATGCTAATATACAATCTGTGGAGACTTATAACATGTGATGGTTGAAATCTGAGCTAAACGAATATAATTGTTTCTTTTCTTTTCTTTCCTTTTTTTTTTTTTTTTTATTAAAGGGAAATAACCTACTTGTCTGCAAGTGCCTCAAGGAATGTTGAGCAGAAAAGAGACAGGGTAACTGGGGAGTGTTTTTGAAAGCAGCTCTTACAGGCCAATCGCTCAGAGCCAGTGCCAGAAAATAAGGGAAACCTTCTTTTATTAAACACGATTGCTGTGACCTTCTCTGGTTAACCTACAGAAGGAAAAACAAGCTATGTGCTGTGTATGATTTGTTGCTATTACAGCTGGGCCGTTTTTCAGTGAACCCATGGAAGCTGGAATGTTTGTTTTCATTTATTTTTGCTTTCTTTTTGCTCAAAAGAGCAAAATCAAATGGAGCACCTTCTAGGGCTGCACATGTGCACCCATTTTTCTTTGACTAATGTGACTGTGACCCCTGATTTCACCACCTTTCACTCAGCGAACATCACAGCCATTCATGTCCTTATCTTCCTCCTTCCACATGTAGAGAGGCTCTGCGATGGATATTGAGCGTTGTCCTTCTCTCAGTGCAGAGATCACAGCTATACCTGACCCTTGGGTGAGGGCTGATAAGGTAAGCTTTCCCTTATCCATCTTCTTCTGAGACTAGCATCACTAACGCTCCCCTGCGGATTGCGTAAATGAGATGGAGAGCAGCACTTTGATGTATTTATGCACAGCAGAGTCAAGAGGTCCCCACTGTGCATTGGATTCGCACAAGCGTAGCTCCAGAGACCTCCTGCTGCAGGGGCACCATAGGGACAAAACACAGACTGTTGGTGGGTCTGGAGGGACAAGGGCAGTGCAGTTGTCTGTGTGCTTGGGTATTTTTGTCAGCCTTGTAGGCTGCATTATGTATGCAGCATAATCAAGAGCGTTAGAAAATCCCCACAGAATCCAGACTCGGTGAACTACTTGAGGATTAGGTCATTTTCTATGTGTCTTCCAAGATGATAGCATATACCTAATTAAGGTGCCTAATGTATTCTGTGTAGCCCAAACGGTGATGGAGGAGGAAAGTTATTGGTCTGGTGTTGGGGGTATTGGCAGGGTTAGATTTTATATGAATTGGAATTCAGCAGGCTTTCAGTTTCTGAGGAATAATGATATCAACAAGGCTTAATTGCGCAATTACTTTAAGGAACAGTCAGATCACTAAAAACTTTTTCTAAAGTACTAAGATCCTACCGATTCATCTTTCTGTCTCATTTCTTGGCCTCGGTTCTTACTTCAGGAAAAATATGCATTCTACTTATATTGAAAACAAGGTTGTTTAAAGAATACAACAATCACAGAACAGCTGAGGCTGAAACACACCTGGAGATTATCTAGTCCAAACCCCTGCTCAAGCAAACCCACCTAAAGAGAGTTGCCTTGGACCATGCTGAGATGGGTTTCAAATATCTCCAGGGACAGAGACTCTATAACATCTCTGAGCAACTTGTTTCAGTGTTCAATCACTTGTAGATTTAAAAAAAGTACATCTCATGTTTAATTGAATTTTCCTGTATTTCTATTTGTGCCATTGCCTCCTGACCTTCTACCGGGCACCAAAAAGAAGAGTCTGGTTCCATCTTCTTTACTCTCTCCCAACATCAGGGTTTTATATACATTTATAAGATTTCCCTGAGCCTTCCCTTCTCTGGGCTAAACAGTTCCAGCTCCCTTCTCAGCCTTTGCTCATATGTCAGGTGCTCCAATCCCAGAATTATCTTCATGATCACTTAAGTGTGCCTCTCTGGTATGACCATGTCTCTCTTGTACCGGGGATGTCAAACCTGGACATAGTACTTTAGATGTGTCTCACTACGACTTAGCAGATAGGAAGCATCACTTCCATCAACAACACTCTTCCTGCTGCAGCCCTAGAGGTGGCTTTCCAGCTTTACCACTTTGCAACTGATGTGCATGGCTGAGTTAGCTCTATATTTAAAATAAAGAGCGGATATAAAATGTAAGTACTGGCTGAGAAAGAAAACTTTAATGTGAGGAGACCGAGTTTCAGGTGGTTTGTCAGAGGGAAAAGCCTGTGGTTGTCTGTGAACATCCAAATGCCTTTACAGGACAAGTGGCAAAGAGCCACGAGAAGTGAGAAGTGCCTGTGGTGTTTGATCAAAAGGATGACCTACACATGCTTTGTGCCAATCAGTGGCTGTTTGGCTAAAAAGGTGGAGGCAGCGCACAAATGAATGAGTTACATAAAGCACACAGAGTTCCTGTATGAAAAAACAGTGATGATGAATGTCAGCTGCCGTGCAGCAGGTTGGGCTGGAGCGTTGGATGTCTCTGGTAGGACTCACACGTGCTTTCTGAGGCATCTATAGTCTCATTAGAGCCATCCTGTCTGCAAGAACACAGTGGAGAGTGCAGCCCATGGAGACTCTGTGTTTCACAACTGTTTGGTCTGTTACAGGGACATTTCTGGTCCTTTCTGACCACAGGCTCATCAGTGAAGTCTGAAGCATCTCAGGGAACCTGGCAACCATGTGCCTTGATGAGAACAGAAATCATAGCAGTAGGGCCATTAGGAATAGGATTGCTGCCATCTGTTGGTTGAAATCTCTTGGGGAGCTGGAAGAATCCTCGAATTGATGATGCCATCTAAGACGTAGATCTACTAAAAAGGGATGTTTTGTTTTCAATGCCAAATATGGCATCATGTTTTAGAAATCAGAAACAAGGGGGTGCGGAGGTCAGGGACACAACAAAATTATTTGTCTGCATTATTGTATTACCTTATTGATGCCCTGTATATCGGATTAAGTCATTTGCTGAAGTACTGGCCAAAGTTTTAACTTTTCAGGCTGTGGATGTACAAACATTTCTCTTAGCAGCAGCACCAGCTTCAGCAGCTTATACTGCTAATTGCTTACAGCCACTCCATGGCTGGACATTAATTAACTACCATTTCTAGGACAACACCATAGACCAAACCAGCAAACTGATATGGACTAGGAATAACCCCTCCCCTCTTTTTTTTCCAATGTTATTCTAAAGCCGTATAAGTTTCCAGGACCCATATGTATATCCTCCCACAAACACAGCACAGCTGAGGGAGAAGGGCATCTGTAGGAGCTGCTGAAAGCCGCCCTGATGCTTTAAGAAATGCCTGTGTCATCAGAGCCTTCAGCAGAACAGAAATATGTACCCACCACCCAAATTTGTAAAAGTTTGGGACCAGCCTATAAAATGGCTGTTTCACAGATCTCTCCAAACGCTGTAATTATCTGAATTTCTGCCTTTCTTCCTCCCAAGACCAGAACAGGTCAGAATTCGCATTCACTCCTGAAGCTCTGCCCTAGTCTCTGCCCGAGAGTCACAGCTACAAACTAACTGTTGAAAGTAAATCCTATAGATTGAGCAGCCCTGAGAGGTGATAAATATTCACCCTTCAGCTTTCTCCACAGGTCTGCTAAACAAATCTACATGCACCAAACACTTTGAGAGTGAAGAGTTTCCACAATAAGTAAAATTGAGCCTCCAGTCTCTTGTGTCCCAAATGATCTATTCTTAGGGTATTGTGTGTTAACACTCACTATAAACGTCCCCAGCTGTATTGCAATACCTTGTTGTGTTCACTTGACTCTCTCCACGCTCACCTTCTCCTCTGTGCTCTGTCAGGCTCCATTTGTGGCTGCATGCAACCTGTCTGGTAGCTTGCCCCCGACAAAATCTCTTACAAGGTTCAGAAACAGCTACTGAGCATATTGAAAAGGCATTGTATATACTTCGGGATGTTTCTGGGCCCTTTCACTGGAAAAGTGCATGGGCAGAAGCACCAAAATTTCTAGCTAAAAACCATGTCTCCTGTAGCATTGCCAAAGTTTGGATTTGACCAAGAGATCGGGGCTGAGGGGGTAGGGGGTGGCGCTTTTCAAGTTTATTTCCATGTGGGTTGAATGGAAAGCGAAGTCCCAAAACCTCTCCTTGTGGCTCCCACTGACTTGAGTGGATGAGGAATTCTTCTTCAGTCTTGATCTAGCAGTTGTTGCTCCTCACACTACTCCAGTCACTCTGCAGCCAGTGGTTAAGTTTCTTCTGAAGTGAAACTTTCCTGGCAGGTCATTGCCCTAGTGTTTCCCACTTACTTCCAATGGCTGCAGCATATTTCGAAACTTCAGGAAGTTCATTTCAATTTTTTGTGTGATCTTTGCAGAAGTGGTGGAATTCAGACGGAGAAGAGCCCATTTCCCCCAGTAATTTAGAACTCCAGCTGAGCTCTTGTTCAAATTGTAGGAAATACTGAAGCAAGACTCACATGCTGGAAGCCTGCCTGTGGCTGTCAGCAGAGGCTTAAAGGAGAATTAGCTGGCTAAGTTAAACACCACCTTATTCATTCTTGTAAATCACAGCTCTTAATTCTTATTTCGCTTTTTGTGCAAGAATTACAGGCTGAGGATGTGTGCTTGTAATAAGCCAAATAGATGAGTCCCAACAAGGCTTATCTCAAACTTGTTGATGAATATAGGCTTCAGACGTGTACACAATGGTTGTCATGACAGTGGTAAATAAAAAGGGAGATCATCCTTTACCAGTTCACTGCTCAGTTCCTTCTCTTAGTTTTGCATGTGGTCAATTCAGCTTTTTTCAAGACAAAGTCCAGGTAAGGCCCTGAGAAGGGCTTACAACCTTTTATGTGAAGGAGCACATATAGCTCTTAAACTAACCTACTGCTAGTTTGATCATGCTCCCCCTAGTTCTAGCGTGTGGGATATGGTGAATAACCATTCTGCATTCACCTCATCTACTGCTTTCATGATTTTGAAAACGTCCACTCAAAACTCCCAGCCTCCTCCTCTCCAAAGTAGCCTTAGTCTCTCCTTACAAGCTGTTTCATTAACTTGATCATTTTAATTATCCCTCTCTGCCCTTTCTATAATGCCACATGCTGGAGAGGACATAGCTTACCATCAGTGGGAACATCTTTCATGTGGGTTATGCAGTGCAGTTCCCTAACTCCAGACACAGTAGCCCCATATGAAGTATGCTCCAACCTCTCTGTCCCATAGGTCACCTCATAAGATCTCGGCTCTTCTCGCCATGCTGCCCTGACTATATCTTACCACCCAGGTCTCCATGGGCCAGCATGGATCCTAGACAGAAAGCCCTTCTAATTATGTGAACATTTATGATAAGCATAGATGAGTTGATCCTCCTCATTCCCTTCTACGTACAGTGTGAAGTGACCCACAAAGGCACCACCTAATGATGTCAAGAACAGGTTGAATTTTTTATGATGCCACTGCCCTTCTGAGAGGACAGATGAGCACAGGGCAGTGGCTGAGGTGTCTGGGTGCTCTTTGAAGGATGGTGCCCAGGTGGCTTCACTAAGGACTGTGTAGCAGCAGCACAGACACGCTGCAGCTGCAGGCCAGTGTAGATGGTCACCCAGTTCGTGAGGCAGAGGACAGGTTCAGCTGCTAAGAGCTGAGTTTCTCTGGGGCATTTCACAAGACAACAGCAAAACTAGAACCCGGTGGTGGTGGTTGCCAAAGGGTTCTCTGGTAAACACCATGACTACTATCTTTTCTGAAACTCCTGGCCCTCTTCCAACAGCTGACCATCTCCTGTTACCACTTGAGAGCCTTGCCGTGGCCGTGGGGAAGTGGGTGCTCCCCAACATCCCTCAGCAAAAGCCAGGGGCAGCCGAACCTCCTGTCGGCCAGCAAGATCAAAACATCAATTTTGCAGGGCTCTGCTCAGACCAACCCCTGCATGGGGTGTGAGCAAAATACACATAAGACGCAGCTGGCCTGGACTGTGGCAAATGTGTCCATGCGAGCCCATGCCGAGGAGATCTCCCAGGGCGTGCAGATAAAGCAGAGTGTGTGACTGGGGCACCGGGAAGGAGGAGGTGTGTGGCCAAGGCCAGCTCACTGGCTCCACAGCCCCTCTGATTTTGGTGGAATTCCAGCAGAATTGCATCCTGTATGTTTGTAGAAGTGTTCCTGTGCTGCAAGGTTTAGACTCAATGGACAAAAGAAAAGTGAGTTTATGAGGAAATAGTAATGAGTTCTTACCGATTGCTTTTGTTTGACTCCACCCACTAGAGTTCGGGCTTCGCAATTGTGTGATGCAAAATATGACCACCTATAGAATAAACAAAGAAAAGCAATGTTTATCTATTTGCTTTACCAAATAGATAGTGCCAAAGGTCTTCAGGTGGACAAGATGAAATTATTGTTACTAAGAAACATTTCTTGTACATAGTCTGTCACCCTTGCCCAGGATCAGAGATGAGGCATGAGATTATGGGCCCAAAGCCATTGTCTTTACTTGTTCTTGTGTCCTATTGCAACCATGAAATCAAGTTGATTCACACAGAAGTGAGTCCAGTTTTCACTAATGAGGTCAGGTGGACTCAGATCTATGCTGGCTATACCCAGTCTGTGCCATGAGATTCGGTACTGGCTGCAGGTCTTCCCTGCCTCGCTTGCTGCAGCTCCCTTGGCTGTAGCTCACAACAGCAACCAGATAGCATAAAATGGGACGAGAATTAAGTACAAAGAAAACACGGGCTTTCGGATCTTCTGTGTCTTCTGAGTTTGCATTTCTGTTTATGTCAGTCGGCCTGCTCCTGGGTAGTTTTTACCTTGCTTGCTCCCCTCTAGCACATCCCCCAAGGAGACGCCTATTCCTATGAGCTGCAAATTGCATTTCTGAAATTTGAATAGGTATTTCAACTAACTCAGGAGAACGGTGAAGACAAGGAGAGCAGACAAAGCTGCTTGAGGGACTGACACTGGGGGAAACTAAAGCAGGGTCAGAAGAGCCTGATGTAGTGACGAGGGGCAGTGGAGCCCCACTAGCATGATGCACAGCATGTGCCACACCAGGCACCAGTAATGGGGTGGGGGAGAGCAACAGCACCATTAACCTTCCATGTCCTCCCTCTCATAAATCTGCCTCCACTTGACAAAAGGCAATGTGCTCATCTGTTCCCAGTGCTGAGGGTGCCCACCCCTTTATAAATCTAACCCGATGTCTATTTTCCTGTTCTTGAATCTATGTAATTGTGCAACTTTGCGGCATACCAAGAATGAGACGGGAGCAGGGCACATTTCTGAGAGGCAAATATATTGCTAATGCTGCTCTTCCTGGTTTATTTATCCCTCACTTTCTTAGATGCTTAATACATACCTGCTAACACTAGGTCCCATGAGAGCTCAGCACTGCAATAGCTCTCTCTGCCTTCTTAATCTTCCCCTTTCTAGAAGGACTTACTGAAGGTGTTTCTAGACATTAACAAGCAGTTCCTCTGCAGGGTTCAAGTTTGCTTTTGGGATTCACTGCTCTTCCTTCAGAGTGCTCCTTCAGTGGGACAACGCGGCCTGCTATAGCTCTGCCGTAGCTCTGCCATATCTCAGTACACACGCAGGGCAGTCAGATGCAATTTAGGACGTCTCCATCATTTCACGATGGGTTTCTGCCTTGTGCTGACCTGCTTCTCTGTAACCCTTTATGCTTGTGGGTTTGTATACGTGCATCATCTCCAGTATAGTGATATACAGCTATACGCATAGAATAGATGTATTTCTGATGAAAGACAGGTCTGATAATTGCATAACTAAAAGAGTACACATAATGGAAACAAAATCAATGTACCCAGGCAGGAAATAAGTGAGTCACTCATATGAAATGCACATTACGCTCCTGACAGGTGTTTTAATATAGCTTGCGAATAAGGGATTTATTTATAAGAAAAAAGCTAAGACAAAACCTCAGAGTCTAATTATTTATCCAGATATGCAATTATTAGTTATAAATCTCTAAAATGGCTGAGAAAGTGTTTGGGGAAATGCCAAGTCTGGCTCTGTGTGAAATGCTTTTGCTAGGAACTGTGTTATTCCTACCAATATATTATGGCCAAAGACGCCAGAGACTTTCTGTTTTCTGGGAGCTCTGCCTTTTTGCAGCAAGAAATGTGCTTTCAGTGATGGCTTTAATATCATGTTACAGGCTCCAGCCACACAGGGGAAGAGGAATGAAGGTAGTTGGGCCTTTCTGGATTAAATGTCTATTATACGGTTGCCAGGGACAACAAGGGACTGAATTTAATGACCCAGGTGGTCCCTTCATACTCTGTACTCATATCCTCTGCTATTTAAATGGTTCCTTAGGGATCTGCCTGATCAAATATGAATTGCACTAAATCCTGAGACCTGTTGGAAGAGCATCGGCCTAAGTCATATAATATGTGCTGAGGCAGAAGAGGAGTGTGTGAGTTAGCCAGGCTCAGCTTATTCTATCCTGGCCCCAAGGTCAAAATGTTTGAGACACAGGATGGTGATGGGTCCTCAGGAGCAGGGAACGCAGCTCTGCTTTCCTCCCAGCCACTGCACAGAGGGGGCTGGCACTGGCTCTGTTTCAGTGCTCTCTGCATCTTCTATCCAAAGTGCGCTTAACCCTGGAAGGCTCCTGTACCAAAAATCTCAGTGTCACTAGACGTTTGCCAACAGTAAAGTGATAAGCTTCATAATGTAATCACTAGTGTCTCCTGACATAATGGGCAAGGTAGCAGTGCAAAAACTTTGGATATATGCCATAATTTTAGCTTCAGCCTTGTATAGTTTCCACCAGGCTATGCCAGAATTGTAATACTTACGGTAGGGATACCTTAAGCATGCCTCCCACAAATTTCTGCTGCAGTTTATAATGAAAGGCCATGAGACTGGACCAGTAATGAACTTTAGATCCCTTGTTAGTGTAAAACATAGTACAATAGTCAAGCATAGAGAAAAGCAATTAGCATTTGCCACCTGGGTTAGAAAACTCCAGTAGCAACAGTAAAGAACCCTGTCATACTGAGAATGAAACTTTTATAAAACTTTGTCCAGTTGGCACTTGCCAAGGTCCATCATAGTTTGGTTTGAACTAGATTTTGGAAGCTGTACAGATATAGATGTTAGATACATGGCCTTCCTAGTCTTGCTATACCTCCACTATGAGCTGCAACACAGGTTGCACTGAAAAAAATGATTGTTGTATCACCTTCTGTGTTTCCTTAGCCCAGATGGCAGGGAGAGAAGCATTAAGGATCCTGCCAAATGTTGCCCTGAGCCACGCTTTCACAGTTGTTGGCACTGTATTTGTGCTGGCTCTTCTGGAGGCATATTTCTGATCTAGATCTGCCCTGAGCCTGCATTCACTGACATTTTTGGTGAAGGACACCAGCCATGGGATGCAGCGGGTGCCACGACGCAGGCTTCAAGTGCTTGTGGTGGCAATGCAGAGTGCATGCACCCTGATTTTCACGCTTTCTGCACAGCTCACTTCAAGGCTGCTCCAGCCATGCTTGTATAACAAAATACATGGGTGAAAGTGGCACATCAGTCCCAAGATGCCAATTCTTCCACAAATGGAGGCCCCAGCCTGCCGTCCCCACCACCTGCTGAGTGTCTTGTGCAAGTTGCAGGGGCCCAGCAGTGTAGGTGGGCACATGACACCGGTCCTGCAAGTGGCAGTTCAGACACAACTTGGCTCCCTACTCACTCCAGCCCCCAGGTAACGCAACAGGCTCACAGCAGAGCTGATGCCACTGGCGACTTTGATGACTTTCTCATTGATAACAAAGATTCAGAGGGGTAGCGCCACGTCTCATGGGGTCTAGGTCTAGGAAAAAGGTGCTGAGAACCATTAGTGACATGCAACAGCAGTGGAGGGACCTCAGGAAGGGAGTGGTGGCATTTGCCTGGGTGGGATCACTTTTCCACGGTGTTGAGGATGGAGTGATGAGACAATATTCACTGGACGATGGCAATCTCTTCCCACAGCCAGCAGGGTGGCTCAGGACTTGGAAAGCTACATCCTGAAGGTTTTGCCACATGTTGCTTTCGTGTGATAGCAATTCAGGACATCAAAGCAGGTTCGCAGGTGGATTAGGGATGCCAGTGGATGCTCAGTCAGTGGGGTGCTGCTTGACCTCACCGCAGGCCCCAGGACTTGTCTCCTCACCCAAACCACAGGGAGACCATTCACACCCACCTCAATGCTGTTACTGCTCTTGCGGCTGAGCTCTGTGGAGCTCCTGCACAAGAATCACGCCATGCCCTGGGGCAGCAGAGAGGTCTCTTCCTCTGGGAAATATTAGGAGAAGGCTACTTCTCCACTGCAAGCCCTGGAACAGGTTGGTGCCATGCAGGTTTGAGGTTTGCGCATTACTGACGGTCATGTGCTGGTGGAGGGAGCTGCCCAACTACAGTCCTGAGGGCCTATGGACTAATATTTCTTTCATTTACAGTGCTGAATTTTTTATGCTATACTAATAAACCCCATTTGTGCCATCCTGTAGTCATTTGCTGAATCGCTTGACAAAGGAACAGATTTGGCAGTGTCTCTTAATTGATTTGCGGTACGCATCACCACGCTGTTCCCCTTCCCTTGGTGGAGAGCAACGGTGCACTTTGCAAAATGAGCTGGGAGCAGGTATTCATCAAAACATAAGATCAACTGTACTGAGTCAACCCAAAAATTCCCGTCGGCGCGATCTGCCTCTGATGGTAGCTGAGAGCAGATTCCTGTGAAGGGGTGCAGACACAGCACAAACACAGCAATACTGCTCAAGCCTCCTATGATTTCTGGCTGCATTTAAAAACAGTGTTTGAACCCGCACAGCATGATACCACTGATCTCAAGTCCAACACCATAACTACCCAGGCATCATTCAGATGCAACCTTAGCTACACCACACTGAAAACAACACACAGCCACAGGCAGAGGCTGCACGTTTCACCCCTCACCCTGAAAATAATCCTGCAGCACCTCTGGGCTCTTAGACTGTGTCTGTAGAATGTTGGAACCCACAGGAATAGATGGCCTTCTGCCATTTGAGGGGGCAGAGTGGCTCAGGGAAAGATCTGCTGTACCTGAAGCAAAGGTGGGAATGGGGCACCAGGACCAGGACTGGAGAAGCAAGGGTAAGGAAAGCATGGGGAGTTATGAGCCATCTCCTTACAGTGCCTGCAACCCTCAGTGGTGTATGAAACTGCAGCCTTGCCATGTGATGTGCAACCTCACATCTTGACCTTCACTTGCCACTCATTATTTGCATGGTGGCAGCACATGGGAGACCCGACCAGATTCCTTCACACCTATTCAGCAGTGCAAAAGGCTAACCTGTGGCAGCCTTGAGCATCACACAGCTGTCAGTGGGTCTGAATTGCCCGTGGCCACGTGCGTGAGTGTCTTGGCATCCCACAATGAGCAAACACCCAGCACATCATGCCCTGGGCCTGATGAGTGCCAGCAATGTGGCCATGGTGGAGTCCTGATGTTTCAAATTAGGATGCTGAAAATGCCACTGGTTCGCAGCTCCTCAGTCCACACAGCACAGGGGGAAACCCAGAATATGTCACAGGGGATCTGGAGGTGCAAGGGGAAGGGAAGCAAGGGCTGATCCAGCCCACCAGAGCAGATGACTGTGGAATGAGAGGTGACGCAGGACATGGTACACATAGGAGGGCAGGGCAGCATCTTGCAAATATGTTTTACAGCAAAATACTGGAGCTAGGTACTGCTGAGGTGCAAACATGGTAAGCCTTGAGCTCCATTCTGGCATTATCTGAGGAACAGAGGGCTCAGGGGTGTGTGTGCAGTCCAGCACAGAAGCGGTGGCTCTGGTGGGACAGGAATTTGCTGTCACCTCACTGGAGGGAACAGCCCAGTGGCCCAGGGCATGTTGCTGGGGAGACTGGACTGGGAAAGTGTAGGGGTGTTATCACTGTCTATCTGCCTTTCTCCTTTTTCATTTCTCCCTTTTTATAAAAGGCTGTTTCCAAGGCAGTGTTGTTCGTGTGCGAACAGAAAAAGTTCAGCTGATTTTGCCAGGGAGCTGGAGCTGATGGTTCACCAGTAACTTCTTTAAATTTGAGCTGAGACTGCTGCCACCAGTGAAGCCCTGTCAGAAGGGCTATATCCTCCTACTTCAGTAAAAAAAACCCAAATCAAACCCAAATTAAAAACTTAAGTACCTGTTTGGGAAATAAAAGTACTTTTCTGCAATAGAGCAGCCCAGGAGCCATTAAACCAACAGTGGATGGGACAAGCAATGACTAGCAGGGGTTTTGGTCCTCGTAACATGCTCGCAAAGAGTTTTCTGTTGCTATTTTTCATTTGTGAGCTGTGTCGCTGGCGTGCCACGGGTAGGGTCTGTGCTCTCAGAGATCTGTAGCAGAGGTTGCAAGCTTGGCAGAATCCAGGCACAGTCACTTTTTCAGCACCGCGTGGGATGCTGCGTCAATCCTACAGAGAGTATGAGGTGAGAAAAGCAGGGGTAGTTTGGCCTCTGGGCAACTGCAATAACTCAGTGTGAACTAGAGGAAGAAAACCTCACCCACGTAGGTGTGCGTCAAGACTTACATCAGCACAGCATTTACACCGTGCTGAAGGGAAACCCCATGAGCTTTGCAAGTACTTCAGCTGGGATCCTTACCTGCAGCAACGGCGGTCAGGGAGCTGTGATAGGTTAAAAAAAAAACCCAATCAAAGGGGTAAAAAAGGGGAGGTTTCATCAAGATCAGGTCTCTGCATTGGCTTACCAGGTGGCTCTGCCAACAGGTGTATTGACTGGATGGAGGGATGTGGAGAGGACAGCAAACACACGGAGGGATGAACAAGTGGGACTGGCACTTGAACGGGATGTTTGGAAAGCCTGATGGCAGCGGGGAAAGGGGGCACATAGGATTTGGGGAATGAAGTCAAAGCTGGACTGAGCAGTGGAGTTATGCCATGAAAACTACTATTTTCTGCTCTTCAGCTGAAAGCAAGTGGAGCGAGATGCGCTCCGAGAAACCACAGTGTTGTTAAACATAGCTCAGGACTGAGCTGTAACTTAAAATCTGATAAATGACTGCTGTGGTTTATGGCTGAAGCTGTCTAGTCTGAGAGAAGGAAGTCAAGCTGTCCACCAGCATCTGTCCACTAGCAATGGTATGGCATGGCCAAGGAGGTGGAAGAGCACAGGGGCACAGCAGCCAGTAGGACCACGGCCCCATAGCAGCTGGTAGGGACATGCACCATCACCTCCCACCAACTGAAGGTAGTGGGAAGGCTGGCCCTGCCTTTCGAAAAGAAATTCCTTTGCTGCAGCACAAATGAAAAGTATGAAGCAGCTGGCCAGGAGACATCTTGCTACTCTGCTTCATCCCAGAGCACTGAGGAGGCCCTTGCTGGGTCAGACTGTCCCCTTCTGAAGCACTGTGCCAAAAGCACAGAAAACATTGTTCAGGCATGAAGACAGTGGTGGCACTCTCTTGGGAAAACACAAGAACAATAAGTCAACCGTATGCTTGTAAGAATGGTGGCAAATAGCAGCGCAGCAGGCAACAGCCCCAACCCTAAGCCTCCCGCAGCATCCCTTGGCCTTGCGAGAGGTCACGGCGTGCAAGCAGTCCCTGCCAGTTCCCACGTGGCAGAAATGGCTTGCCTGTAACTGTGAGCTACACAGCAATGCCATCACACATTTATTTTTTTAAGTGAACACCACACCCCATTCTCTCCCCGTGCCCCACACCATGGCTGGTCCATTGGTGGTCTGGTCTCCTTCCCCTGGGGACGAGCGGGAAGTGCCCAGTGGGCAGCATCTGAGCAGCTCAGTAGGCAGTCAGCGCAAAGCCCCGGGAGCTCGTCTGTCTGATGAAATCATCTTGCAGTGTGAAGATCCTCACAGCTGAAATTGAAAAGTTATTTATATCTCCTCTAAAGGGGAAAAACAGCTCTCCATGGAGGCTGTTTGTCCTTTGGGGCAGGAATCTCACTTTTGCCAGCCCTCAAGTCTCTCTGCATGCTGGCTGGGAGCAGTGAGATGCTCTGGCAGGCAGGATGGATGGAGCAGTGCTGATGCCCTCCTGCCCACAGCCTCCCTCTCCTGCTGCAGCTACATTGAGGGCAGAGGTTGGGCACTGGATTGAACTGTTCCTCTGCACGGGACATGTGTTTCTGGAGTTGACAGCGGCGCTGCTAAAAGCAGCTCTTTCTC
>WEIS01061476.1:0-17815 GCA_013389965.1 Todus mexicanus | reverse complement strand
GGTATTCTATGATTCTGTGACTCCGTGGGGCACTTGCTCGGCATCATTGAGGGTTTCCAACTCCATCCATTGTGCAACTCCGTTACCAAACCGGCAGGCGCACGGTGCTGTCGCTGTGGGGAGGAATAAAGGGTTACTCCAAGCTGGGTTTGCTTCGTATCCTGCTTTTTAATGTAGAAATAATGAATGGTTTCAGATGAACTTGCACAGGTTGGAGATCTGTGGAGAATGAATTGGGATTATGGGTTGCCTGCCACGTATACCCTTAAGCTAAACACGCAAATAGTAAATTCATTTCTAAGCCTAAATTGCCCATAATAGCAGAATGCATAAGAAATTAATAGCTTGAGATGTTCTACTGCTCCATGAGAAATGGGGAAGTATTGTTAGCCCCAAGATGTAGGTAGTGAAGAAGGAACACGATACAAAGGGCAGCGCTTTCAAAGGCAGCCTGGTGCTGGGTGATGGTTCTTAGGTGTTGGCTGCAGACACCACAGAGCTGGTTTTCTGGGATGAGATGTACCAGTAGCTCCCTGCTTTGTATTCAGATGTGGAGTGCCAGAGACCAAACCCCATCCGATTAGAGAGACAAATAGCCACCTTTTGTGGTGCTCCAGCATCGGATGGGCTGCACCTGGCAGCTGAGCTCTGCTTGTACCCTCTGAACTCATTTCAATGTCTGCTTTGTCTCCTAGGCTCGACTTAGCCCAGTCGTTGGGGCTGACTCAGCTCCAGGTGAAGACGTGGTACCAGAACCGTAGGATGAAGTGGAAGAAAATGGTAAGTGGATCTTTACCATTTCTCCACGGTCCTTAAAAAACAATTTCAAAACAACGGATGTGGAAGCTGAGTGTGGACCTGTGCCTATTTATACCAAGTTCAGTTTTATTCTTGATCATTCTTTGAGACACTTTGAAAAAAAAAATATTCATACTGCAGGATGTGTGGTGGGCTAGAAGGGACCACAGGCGGTAGGAAGAACACAAAGTAAAAGGATGAAAAAAAGAGAACAGAGCGAAGAACTAAAATATCTCCCCCTGCATTTTTGGCATTCCTGTGATCTTCGTGCTTATGGGATTGGTTGTGCCTAGACAAAAAAGATTGTATTGCTCCATGGAAACCAAAGCCCTTTGGAGAGCTAATATCATTAATTCCTGCTTTTCATATCTTCCTTTCACTTCTTCTAATTACTCTCAGCTCCGTTAAATTTAAATTTCCAGCTAAAATGCTTTTAGAAAGGACAACTGTCCAATAAATCCTGGTGGGAACCATGGTGCCGTGACATTCTCCAGTGGAGATGTTTATGTATTCTGATCTGGGAGAGGAGATGCAGTTCTAGACTGTATCTTTGAACAGACGTGACAGCTGCAGAAGTTACTGCCCCTTAAAACACGTTTGGGATTAGCTCGGATACAGATCTTCGGTTGGAAGTGTCTTGTTGCTGCAGGGATGGTGTGAAGAGAGAGGGAATTAAATGTAGGAGCAGACCCATCGTGCTGCCTCCTGCCTTTTACTCAAGATGAGAGAGGTCTCATATTTTTGTAACACCTGTGTTAAAATACAAAATTAAAATAAAAGCTATTTGGAAAGGTAAAGAGGCTGAAGAAAAGACAGAAATCCTGGGTAAGGTTGATGACTGTTCTTACTGAGATCTTGAATAAAACAAACACTCAGGAAAAGAGCTGAATTCTGCATAAAATCTTCTTTGTAGTGTTGATGACTGTGTTGCTTTGGTTGCTTTTGGTTCCTGTAGGAACTGACTCTGAGACCTCCAGAGTCCTGAGTGTCCTTACTGGTAAAGTTTGCGTCCCCTTTTATTTACATGAGAAAATGGATGAGGTCACTCCATGAATGCCAAGTGAAACGGTGACCAAGTCATGGACTAACTCTGAGGTCAAAGCCAAGTCTCAGATTAACTTTCAGGTCAAAGCCAAGTCTCATCCTTCTCTAAAGGATGTCTCACAGAACTGGAGTTCAGGTTGATCCTGATGGTTCATCTCTTCTATTCCAGGTGCTGAAGGGTGGGCAAGAAGCACCAACAAAGCCCAAAGGCCGTCCAAAGAAAAACTCCATTCCCACCTCGGAGGAGATCGAAGCAGAAGAGAAAATGAACAGCCAGGCTCAGAGTCAGGAGCTGGAGGGATCTCAAGCCCCTGAGGAGCCTCAACTGACAGAGGAGAAGCCAGAAGTCTCTTCAGAGACAGAGAAGTCTCCAGAACATATAGCAGAGCCCTCCTTAGAGGACACGACACCGTTAAGTTAAAAGGGAAAGGAAGGAGGGGAAAAAGAAAAGCAAAAAAAAAAAAAAGATAGAAAATACAAAACCAAATATATATATATATGTGTATATATATATTTAAATATGTATGTAATGGTGTGTGTGTACATATATATATAAATATATATATATATATGTAGACCTTGTGTATAAGTCTAAAGATTGGTCACTTTGTGCCTTTGGGAATCAGCCATCATGGGCCGTGGTGGAGCAGAGACGTGGTGGTGGTCACCACGTGTGCGGAGTGAGGAGTTGTGATTCCAGCGGTGCAGGGAGTGACGGGGGCCTGGGCTCCGCTTCCAGAGGAAACCATCTTCAGAAACCCAAAACAGCTCCAGGCCAGTCCAGGAGGAGTCCAGGGCTCCTCGCACGCTGCGGGAGGTGGGTGTGTAGCGATACCACCGTGTCGGAGGGTTCAGTGGGTTTGCTTGACTCGATCCTTGCCTTTCCAAGTAGGATGGAGTCCTTGGTCTGGACTGATCAGGGACAGCTCGGAAATGGGGAGCTCTGACAGCACCGTTCCATCGTGTAACCAGCGTTTATTTCTGTGAGGGATGGGCCGAACTGGAAGAGTTTTAGGAAGGAGTTTGGACTCATTGTAAAGAGCAAAGCTTCCGAAGCTCGATTCGTACCTGGGTCACCACTCAGATTCCATCTCTCGTGGCCGTTCGGGTGCCGTGTCTGAATTTGCAGTGACCCAGGATAAAACTGAAAAACCAGATGAGGGTTTGGATTTAAGTCCTCTCCAGAAGCTTTGTGATGCTTAGATCTGGAATTTTTGCTTTGGGCCCACTTCTAATTTTTCTAGGGTTTGTTTTGTTGGTTTTTTTTAAAGAACATTTAAACGTTTTCAGGGGTTTGGGAGAATGATGGAGTTAAGAAGTCGCTGCAGAAAGTCTGCGTTTGTTTAAGATATGCGCCAAGAGTAGATGTGCATCATGTTTCATAAAGTCTTGTTAAGGGTGAATTTTGCCCAAAGGCTGCAAGAGATGTATTAAGATAACCTTTATTTTTTAATTAAAAATNCCCCAAAAAACAACAAAACCCAAAAGGACAACAGTTGCAAGGCAGTACTGCATCCAGGATCAAACGGGGTTTCAAAATTCGGTCAGATACNGTTGTTGTTTCTCTTTCAGAATGCTAGGCAGGGGCTTTTCTGGGCTGGGTTTTTCCTATTCTAACAAAGCCAGGAGAAAATGGGAGTCATCAGATTTTCCATAACCCTCCTGTGCAGCAAGTGCTGTGCAAACATCCTTGTAGCACCTCGTTGAGGTAGGTGGGGGCTGGCGTTGATGTCACCAGGTCGCTGGGTGTGGAGCATGTTGCCAGAATGAGAGCACTGGTGTTCCAGCTATTTTCTGTCACCTCCTCTCCTGCAGTTTTATCCAATAAATGGGTCATTGTGAGCTATGAAGAGAGTGTCTTAATATTCCTCTTCTGGAGTGGTGGTATCGATTCACACAAGGCCAATTTTTGGAACAAGAGTGGGGAGAGGGGTTTTCTTTTTCCCCAATTCTCTGCTCAATTATGTTTGGAAGACTTTAATTCCACCTCTGTGTTAGCTCTGCAATGGCACATGCATCTGCATCAGGTCCTACTTACACGGTGAGGCTCCAGCTGGCTTCCACGAAGCCAGAGTGGGACAGTGTGTGTTTAATAGCTGTTGATCAGCTTGGAAAAGGCACCTACAAGTCTGAGTCTAAACCTGAAACAAGTTCACCAGAGCTGCACAATGCTCGTTTGCAAGAAACTTTGAAATTCCCAGGTGTTTGATGCCATTTAGCTGATTTGTTGTGGCACGGAGAGATAGAAATGGGATAAAAACATTCCCCTCTTGCTTGTTGTGTTGAGAACGCGCATTGTGAGCTACAAAGTCCTTCTTCTGCCATTAAAATGCATCAAAATTGACTTTTTGAATCGTTGTTCCTTGCACGGAGCTCTGATATACTCACGACAGGCACGGTGAGAGGCGAGGGTGATGGGGCAGGAGTTTGGCGCTTAGCCCAAGTTACGATACAGTATTTTGCTGCACATTCTTTTTCTGTGGATATCTTTTTTCCCTTCCTTCTTTCCAGAACTGTACTTTCGCTCAACCGTATCTATTGGACTTGAAAAGGCATTTAATTTAAAAAAGGCCCATGGCCTGTTTACACAGGAGTTAGATCAGGAGGTAGATGAGATGCTCTCTGAAATCCGTAATCATCCTCTATTGTTCTTGGACAGTAGCACCAACACTCTTATCTCAAAATAAAATGTTTCCACAAGTCTGAAATGCGGCAGTAACTCGGTGAGGGTGAAGAGAGCAATTTACTGGAAATAATTTGCCTAATGAGCTACACCATCAGATTGCAAAAATAAAGCCCGGGAGAGTCTCTGCCGGTTTTATTTGGAAGCCTGGATAGTTCATTCCATCAAATTTTGTGTGCAGAGCATTCCAGAAACATAAGAAGCTGACCGCGAGGGAAGGCATCAGAGACATTTTAATGTCTGAGTTTGAAATAGAAATATCTTCTAGTGATTTTTTTTTTCCTAAATTAAAAAAAAAATACGTATGCAGAGGTGTATTTTAAACATTTGGAAATTTCAGTATATAGCTTTTCTTTCACCCAAAATGTTCCCTAAAATGGATCGTGGCTGTGGGATTTAATTTTACTTTTGGCACCCAGTGGATTTGTCTAACTTGAGGAATTTTGATAAATTTTCATGGTGAGAGGAAAGGGGAAGTAGAAGGAGAACAAAAAATTACTTTGCCTTGAAGTACGGTCTGTGGCGTTTCTGCGCTATCCAAGGGAACAGATAAATACGAAAACCTGAAATTTCAATGAATTCTCAAGATACGTTTCCACATCACAAGCAAAGCAAAGTTGGCCGTTTTCCAGCCGAGAGTAAATTAAGTTTTACAAAATGACATTTCCCATTTCCCAGATGAGAATAATTGTTCCTGACTCAACCCCACTTTAGAGTGGGAACAGTTCCAGCCATTTTATTTTGTTGCTAATCCCATTCTAATCACTTATGAGTCAATCTGGGTGAAAATGCAACACTCAAACTGTCTGGGCTAGTTCTTAATGAGTCCCCAAGACACGGAAGATGGTTTCATTCCTCTTTGGGATTAGCAGCATTCTCAGCGTCTTGGTTTTCCCTATCAAAGTGCAAAATTAGCTCTTGAAACACTCTTTGATACTTGCTGATGCTGAATTATCTTGACTTTGCTGATAATCTCTTGAATGTCCACAGAAAGCACATTCAGAATGAGTGGTGAGATGGACAGAAAATAGCAGGGAAGAAACGGTAAAACCATTGAATTATTTCATGGCTAAATCTTTCGTGTTAATCTGCAGCTGGAGGAAAACATCTACAGATTCTAAGATTCTAGTAGGACACAACATATTGACTGAACCATTGCTGGTAGGCAAGTGTTCCTTTACCTCTTGTTTTAAGATCTCTCCTCCATCAGGCTTAGTTTTGGTCTTGTCGCTGGAATGCAAAGAGTTGAGCAACTTCACTAGGCTGGAGAAAGCCTGGCTGTGGAGTTTAGCCTTTGAAGGAGCTGTGATGACGTCTGGCTCTTGTGGGTTTGAATTGTGTACCATGCTCCTCAGAACCAGAAAGAACATCACAAGCCTCATTTTAGGCGCCCTTGTTCAGAATCATAGAATGGTTTGGGTTGGAAGGGACCTTAAAGATCATCCAGTTCCAATCCCCTGCCATGGGCAGGGACACCTCCCACTAGACCTGGTTGCTCCAAGCCCCACCCAACCTGGTCTTGAGCACATCCAGTGATGAAGCATCCACAGCTTCCCTGGGCAACCTGGGCCAGGGTCTCACCACCCTCAGAGTGAAGAGTTTCCTCCTTATTTCCAATCTAAATCTCCCCTCTTCCATTTTCGAACCATTACCCTTCATCGCTACAGGCCTTTGTAAAAACTCCTTCCCCAGCATAACCAAAGTGTAGCGGAATGACGTCTGCACCAACAGGCCTCACCTTCCTCGATGGAGTGACAGCAAAGGGCTTTCCAAGTGCCCTTGCACTGGTTGTGAAGGGAGTTTTGTTCCTTTTAAAGGCTTTTGACTGTTCTGTCTCCCAGGCACCCAAACCTCCTGTCCTGGGACTACCTGTCATCGGAGGAGTCTGATGGGAGATGTGCGCCCTTGGACTTGAACCTTGCTAATGCTCAGGGGTGTTGGGCTTCCAGTTCCAACAGCAAGGAACAAGCCCCGATGTCGCAATCCCAGCTCCCCTACAGGGATGGAAATGCTCATCTCCGGAGTTCTGGCTGCGACCCACCTTGTATTGTACCCGCTGTTGAGATCATTGTGCAAAGCACTGAGCTCATCCTGCAAGGTGGGAAGTTCCCCCAGGTCGCAGCGAGGATGAATGGGCTTTCAAAAAAATGAGAAAATTTAAAAGGGTGTTCAGTTAACTCTAGTCACAAGGAATTTTGGCTGTCTGGGTGGGTTTTCAGTTCTTCGCCCCATCGTCTTTCTTCAGAAGCAAGACAGAGAAGAGCGGTAGGAAAGGGGTGAGTGAAAAGAAGGAGAAAGAAAAGGTGAAGGAAAAAGCAAAGGTGAAAAGCTCAAGTGTATCGAACTACATGAAAGATCAAAGCTAGGGAGAAAATCATCTTGAGAAGTCAACTTCTTTTGATACGGTTTGACAGATAAACAAGCTCTGACTCTGTAAAGAGGGATTCTTCTGGGTTTCTACCTGCCAGGATGGTGAATGGCAGGTTTTTTCTAGGTTTCCTCTCAGGCTGAGTTAAAATGTGGCTAAGTAAAGAGCTGTTGGATTAGCCTTAGCCTACGCTACAAGATTTGGGCCTAAATCTGCGTCTTGACAAAGGCAGAAGTTTGGTGAAGCCTGGGTCCTGTGGAGCCTTGGTCACAGCAATCTTGTAAGAACCTCGTTCCTCTTCCTCACGGTCTGGTACCACCAGGTAGGATTCATCAGGTTTTACTGTAAACTGAAGAGTCGGTTGTTAGGGGACATAAATCTTTGGAGCATATAGATTAATTCTTTTTTTTTTTTTTCCCCTCCTAACCAGACACCCTGTGATTTTTAGGCTTTCCCCCCAATTCTAGTCCCTTCCCATATGCATCTCCTTGAACATAAGGGAATAATTCCACCGTAGCACGGCAGTAACTGCGCTGAAGGAAGCCGCTTATCGCTGCTGGGATCCGTAAGTGCCAAAAGGGAGAGGTTTAACCCCTCCAGGCTGCCCTGACACGTCAGTTAACTGCTGGAAACACTGGAGCTCTTGTTTTGTCAAACAATTGAGAGTAATAGAGAGAGTTACTCACTCCGAAAGGTTCCTGAAATCATCCTGCTCCTGGACAGCCAACCTTCCTGCCTGCAACTGGGAGGAGGTGGGGGTGTTTGGGGTTTGGTTTTTCCCCCTCAAGAGATTAGTGAGAAACAAATTTATCCAAAAGGAATTTCATAAGCTAAAATTTCCTGGGGAAGAGGCTGCCGAGCATGCCAGAGCCCGAACGAAAGCAGAGGAAGCGATGGTTACCCCTTGGGCAAATGCTTCTCATATTTGCATAAAACTGAAGGAACTGAACCCTTGTAGATACAACAATAGTAAAATATGTCGGGCCTTTCACGCTTCCCATCGTGTCTTTCCCAAACAGCGACCAGCATCATTGTCTGCTGGCAAACAAAACAAGTTCCTGGACACTTCAGACTTCACTGTTCTCACCACACCCAAAGCCCAACTCTTCTTTAAGCTAAAGCAAAACCTTCCTTAGTGTTACCAGAGCTGCGATACTCAATTCTGACGCTGTGAGGATTCTTGCAGACTTCCAAGGAGCTGGGGTGGCTTTGGTTGACCTACATACAGGAGATCCTGCACCCCAGGGAGGTGTCAGAGGCCATCGCAGTGAAATTAAAGCAGATCTGAGGGTCACGAAAGCAGCAGGGCCTCTTCCTTGAGACTGCTGCAGATTTTTGTGGCTTTCAAGTGCTTTTTAGCAAGCTAATATCTCTGGAGGATATGAGCTCTCTTACATGTCTAGTAGTGAAACTTTTCCTCCGCCACCCGTTCCTGTCCCTAACATACGTGCATGTGCAAGCCTTGGTGCTCTGGTCCTGCCAGGAGACATGGGAATTTCCCTTTTCTTTCTGGAAACTCCGATTGCCTGTAATTCCAGCTCCTCTTCCAAGCTTTCCTACATCTGCCCCTTCCCAGTCAACTTTGGGATGTCCCTGGGACTTCATCATCTGGGGGATTGCACCTTCAAGGATTGCTGGAGCTGGGAGCTGTGACCCACCCATGCTGCTGGCTCTGGAGCAGCAGACGCCTGAGTCTGTTCCCAGACCACAAGGTGCCCCATCAGAGCTTTCTGCATCCAGAACAATTGCTCCCTTTGTTCCGGGGCTGTGCCCATCCCTGGATTGCTGGGGGGTGATTGCAGGAGCACAGTCTGAGAGGGCTGACCCTTTGCAAGCAAGGGGTGTACAGCACCAGCTCCCTGCAGAACTCAGAGGGTAAATAGCTGGTGGCCAGGCCTCCTAAGGAGGCAGAACCCACTTACTGTGCTGGGATTTGCACACAGGACCTTTTTTCATGATGGAAATTAAGTGTAGCTAAGCCACAGCGTCATCTCCTTCTCCACACTGAGATTTTCTATTATTTGGGTGGGGAGCGTGACTCAGAGAAATTATTTCCTCTCTTGCCTGTGCTTCTTATTACTGGAAACACAGTGGAAATTTTCCCTCCTGTGTTTCATTTTGTGCTATTTAGGGTAATGAAGCTGAGGAGGTGTCTGATAATGGGATTAGAAGCCCAGACTGGGAGTTACCTGCCTTATTCTCCGTGTGTCGGAGTGAATATTTACCCCCGAGGTAATAATTAGATCCATTTGTGCAGTGAAAAGTCACCCATCATGAGCAGCGAGATGAAGACGTCAAAGTGCTAGAGGATGGCTTGAGGTTTGTTCTCAGCTCTCACCAGGAGAGACGGGATAACTCATTCGTGAAGCATCAACCAGACCCCGCTAAATCTGAGGCTCCTTATTGCCCTTCCCGAGGACCTGCCCCTCTCCTCGTGCCACGTTGCCACCACCCAGGGTTGAAGCAAAACCCCTGAACCTGATCCTCCCTTTCATAAAAGCAGTTTGAAAGCTGTGGAGGAGTCTCTCTGAACGGCGTCCTGAGGAATGCTCTGCTCCCTCGCTCCCAGCCCTGGTCTGGATTAGGCCAAATGCGTTGACCTTTCGGAGGTGCTACGGAGCCCATCTGCTCAAGCGGTAATTTGTGGAGAGGCAGCAGAGAGAGGGATTTTAGCCTGATTTACTCAGTGCTGTGTGCAAGGACCTGGGCAGGGGAACAAGGGCCAAGATAAGTCCCTAAAGTCTGAATTTGAGACACCCAAGAGAGATCCTGGTTTTCCAGCTAACAGATAATCCGGTGTCTGGAGGGTGAGCTCCTTCGAGGGTGCCACACACTCTCTTGCAGTGGTGCTTGTCCAAAGTCAGGACTTACTGCAAATCCACCAACTGGATTGCAAAGGCTTTTTTTCTCTTTCAGAAGAGAAAATCTTCCTATATTTTGACCTTTTTCTAACAGGTCTTTTTTGAAAGAGAGAAGAAACTAAGCTCTGGTGTTGGCTAATTCATTTCAAGCAGGTAAACGGGAGTGTTGCCAAACCAGTGATGTTCCCCAGCTGCTCCTCAGCTCTGTGCTGTCCTCTTCAGAGGATCCTATTTTTATCAGGTCTGTTTCCTGCTCCTGCTTCCTTGCAGCTTAGTTGGATTAAACTTGGCGTAGTTACGATAACAGAAGGCGGGGAAATGGATGCTCAGGAAAGACAAGCCAACTATTCCCCTTTTCCCGTGCAACAAGATTCTCGGCTGTTAGTTCTGGGGGGGCTTTCCCAAGGTGGGATGTTATGTGATGGCAGGAGATGCAAGTCTGGCTCTGTTTGGGTTGTGAAGACCAGGTTGTTACAATTCCGTGTGTTTGTTTGGTTTCCCTTTCATAAATATTTCCCAAATCCAGAGGGTTTGTACATCTCTGCTTCCCTTGGGAAGCGTTTTCAGAGGCTGGCTCCCGTGGCAGGTCCTTCAATCCACGTTCTGTCTACACTAACATACGCCAAATTCTGCTGTGTTTTAATTTTTTTGGCTATCATTGTCCACTAACACGAACAGCTCTTCTCTGCTGCTTCTCTCCCTGGGTATTTATAGCTGGGGATCATATCTCCGAGCAACTTTCACTCTGCTGGGCTCTTGGAGGCTTGTCCCATGAGATAAACTCCTTCCCCCGATAACTCCGGTGTCCTTTTGCTGCTTCTGTTCCAGGCTGAATTTATCTTTCTTGAACATAGGTGATGAAAACTGTACACGCTGCTGCAGAGGAGGTCTCGTGGCAGTGCTGTCTCCAGCATAAACACCTCCTCTGGCTCATTTTGGAGTTAAAATTGCAATTTTCTTCATTATAGGTAGCCAGAAACCTCACTTAATCAGTCACAGACTTCCACCCTCCTGGTTTACTTCTCCCACGCCTCTTTCCTCCTCTCCAGTCTCCATCTCCTGGCTTTCCTGCGGGTTGAACCGTCTTTTTCGGTCATGATGAGCTGACTAAGCTTTTTGTCATCAGCAAACTTTGATGGTGAGCTCAGTTCTGTGTTTTTTCTGCCCAGGGTTTTAATTAAAGACTTCTTTCCACATCACCCCCATTCCCTGGATCTTACGTTTATGGTTGGACTCAACAATCTTGAAGGTCTTTTCTAACCTTAACGATTCTATGAGTTCCTCCACATTTAGGGTTGAATTTTTTTCCTCCAACCTATTCAAGTCAATTGGTTTAGTTCAATTTTCCTTTCCAGGTCTTAAATAGATGTGACATTTCTTCAGTGCCACCTGGGTTTCTTAAAGCTTTTGCTCATGGAATTTGGGGGTTCCGTGATAAGCATCTCATTTGCAACATCTCTGAGATTTGTTTCGTGCTGGATTGTCATAATTCCAGCTTTTCTGCTTCAATTTCCCACCCAATCTGACCCCCACTTTCAGCCATTTGAGGATTTGAGGATTTACATTCATTTTTCCCATAGGGAATCAGGCTCACCATTTCCTAAATGCCAATTTTGCTTTCCACGGGAGTGGAGATGCCCTTTGGCTATTTTAGGAGCTCTCAGGGGAGGCAGATACCTGCACAGAGACATGGAGAGGTGGCTCTGCGCCATCCGCAGCAAATTTATCCGTCCACATGGAGAGTTCCCAGATATCAGCCAAGCCTGTTTCCTTCTGAGAATTCAAAGGTCAGCCAAACAGGGGTGGGAAATGGGAGCAATCCTGCCTAATACCATTCAAACAGTTTTAGTGACAATATCCTTTCATACTTGCCAGCAAACCTATTTTTTTTATTTTAGCTCTTTAGCATTGTTAATCTTTTTCTCCCCCCTCTCCCTCCCTCCCATCCCCTGTGTTTATTTTTGTTGCAGATCTATTAGGTGCACAGTTAAGTGCCATTTAGCTTTGCCGAACTGTCATCGCCGACGCTTTATGAATGGGATCATTCACTGACAAACTATTTAAACACTCAAAAAGAGGGGAAATTTACTGCTGCAGGTCAGCGAAGAAGCCAAAATCAACCGAAACTCAGCTGCCTTTCTCCTGGGCTGTGGGAATGTGACGAAGGCGCTCCGCGTTGTCTTGAACGTAGCCTCATCCTTAATTTATCCCAGCGCGTCAAACCCAACGTCGCTCTGTTTCGCGGTGGTATTTTACCTAAAATAATGCCTTTTTTTTTTCCCCCCTGACAGCTTGCGAGAGCCCGGGGAGCTAAAAATGTGGCTAAACAGGCAGTTGCACACCTGCTAATTAAGGCGCTGAATAAGCTGTGACCAGTCACGCAGCCACTGACAACCAGTTCCAGGAGGGGAAATGTTGAGGAATAAAGCGAGGGGAGTTTGGTGGCTCAAGTGCAGAAGCCAGGAGTGGTTCTGACCTTTTCCCATCATAACCTTGAGAAAAAATCTTCTCTTTTAATATTTCTGCCCCATACCTGGCAGAAAAGCAGAGTGATGAGTCCTTCTAGCAAGAGATTTGCAGAGCTACAGACTCAACTCTTCCCTTGGTCAGCACAAGGAAGGACATTGAGGTGCTGGAGCGGGTCCAGAGGAGAGAGACCAGACTGGGGAAGGGACTGGAGGGAAAATCTTACGAGGAGAGGCTGAGGCTGTTCAGCCTGGAGAAGAGGAGACTCAGGGGGGACCTTCTCACTCTCTACAACTCCGTGAAGGGAAGGTGTAGACAGGAGGGGGATGGGCTCTTCTCTCAGGCAGTTTATGCCAGGACGAGAGGGCACAGCCTGAAGCTGCACCAGGGGAGGTTTAGGTTGGACATTCAGAGGCACTTCCTCACAGAAAGGGGGATAAAACCCTGGAATGGGCTGCCCAGGGAGGTGGTGGAGTCACCGTCCCTGGAGGTGTTTAAGGCCAGACTGGATGCCACACTTAGTGGCAGGGTTTAGCTGAGTGGTGGTGGTAGGTCCTAGGCTGGACTCGATGATCTCAGAGGGCTTTTCCAACCTTAAATATTCTATGATTCTATGATTCTATTCTACCACTTCCACCATGGCAGCACCTCCTATGGGTCAGTGCCTTGACCAGTAAGGTCATCATTGGAGGTGTTCAAAAAAACATGTAGCTGTGGTGCTTCAGGACATGGTTTAGTGGTTATGATAATGTTTAGTAGATGGTTGGACTTGATGATCTTGAAGGTCAGTTCCAACCTTGATGATTCTTTGATCGTTAAGTGTTTATCCTTGCTCTCCTTCAGCCAAAACAGCTCATAAGCAAGGCAAGTCTTGTAGGAAACCGTGATTTCTTTATTTTAAATGTTCTCAAAAGGGAATTGTCTCATTTTTTTGAGTATTTTAATGTATATTGCCTTCAAAAGATGGACCAAATCTGTTCGCTCATGTTATTTTGTATGTTTAATCATGTTCTTCACATCCTCATCCTTTGTAGCTGTCTTTAGTTACCTGAGAGAGTATAAATATATATTTTTATATATCTATGCGCAACTATTGATTTGAAGGAAGACTGGCCGAGCTCCAGGAAGGCATCTGATGGTGAATGAAGGGCTTGGGTGGCTTCAGGTTTCCCATCTCTCATGTCTCTGATGCTCTGACCCTGTGAATTCTACTTTTTGTTTTTCCCCAGGTGAATGTTTTCTCTTCAGCTGCTCCAGGGATATTCCCAGACTCCCACCAGCTCATTCTACACGGGGGATCAAGTTGTATTGTACAGTTGGCAAAAACTACACTTTTCTATGTTTTTCTCCAGCAGGTCCCCATTGCTGTGCAGAGCTTCTTGGCTAATCCACTCCGGTTTAGAGTTAATCCTCCTGCACTCGGTATATTTGCAAGTAGATATTTGAGAGATTTAAATGGACACCACTAACCCTTCTGGGATCTCATTTCTTAATGTACCTTAGAAACTTGAGCTGCTGGAGGAAGATGAGACACAAAGACTCCTTTTCTGTAGCAATCAGCCTTAATTTCACTCTCCTTACAGGCTGAGATCAAGAAATCTAACTCCGTGGTCATGATTTTAAACGCTTGAGCAACGTGAGTTGATGCAAAACCTCTAAGTTAGGCGAAGCAGATGCAGAAGGAGGCGAGGCAGGGATGGGGGCGAGCTGCAGCGTTCAGATCTGGAGCTGGATTAGGAAGATCCCTGATCTTCCAGGTGGTGCACCTGGCTGTTGGAGGTGAATTTATGAAGGCAAACAAAGCTGGTGGTCAATAAAGTCAGTGTGCAGATCACACAGGTGCTCCTGTGGGGATGTTCATCAGATTTAGAGAGGTTCGCATTGAAGCCACCAGCCCTTAATGTCTGAAAATAGATCCTCACACCCATCTCCAGTGAAGCCACCATCAGCTTTATTGTCTAGTTTGGGGTCCGAGCCACTTCATGTACCTTCTCCAACATTCTCCTGCAGTTTCGGTTGGTAGCTGGATCACTTTATCACCTTTTTTTTCTTCTTCTTTAGTATGCAGAAAATGAACCCTTTCGGGACCGACGATTAAGAGGAGTGGAAATAAACTTTATATTGCCTTTATCTTTTTTTTTTTCATTTAAGGTAGTCACCTTTATTCTCATTTTGAGAATACCCAGCAGTGCCTTGTAACGCTCCTCCCTTTTTGTGAGCAATTTAGAAAACTGGGTATCCAAACTGTGGACTCTGGTTTGTGCAATTTGTGTCAGCGTTGGGTGCCAAGGGCTCAGAGGGAAATAGGAGGACCAGTAGCAGAGCAATCTTTCTTCCCCCGCAGCACTTTTCCTAACCTCTAATAGCCGGCTTAACCCCAGTACATGACATTGTATACGCCTTCCAAAGGCTTCTTGCTCCTGGTTATAATGACCCCGGGCATTATTACCCCCATAAATTACACTTTGGCTCTTGGGTTTCAGCAGCACCGTGTGGCAGCGAGTCCCGCGGCCTCGTTAAGCTCTCAACGATGCTTTTCCTCCTCGCTTCTGCGCCGAGCCGCTTCTTGCTCGTCAGGGATGGGTGCATGGACAACCCTTCATGTGTCTTTGGGTTCATGGACTTGCCCTCTCTTCCTCCCTGCCCTGGTGGTGCCTGTAGGTGAGAGCAGAATCATCCCTGTAATTGCTTATGACTATAATTAATAAAGTTCTATTCTTATCCAGCTTTTAACATTTTTTTCTTTCAGGAGCTATGGCTACGAACAGATGTCGCCTTAAAAATAGGTGATACTGCTAAACGGGCTGTGAATAGCTCTGTTCTGCTCAGCTTTTGTTTTTTGACTCGGGGAAAGAGCAGAGAAATCACTGCGGCGGCTTAATGGGGTAATAATAATAATTCGCTGCTATGGTTGTTCCATTGGGCCAATGTGGAAACATTCCCCCACGCTCCTGGTCTTGAATGGGGACGGTGTTAACGTGGCTGGGGCCGTACGAAACCCGCTATTCATAGGGCTTCTTGCTGTGCCAAGTCCCTTTCCATGCGTGCTCGTTATGTTGTCAATGAGTTCATTAGCTCTTGGGCNCTTTTCCTTTTTCTTCTTCTTTTTCTTTTCCTTTTTCTTCTTCTTTTTCTTTTTTTTCATTAAAAAATGATATAGAAGTCGAAAGGACACGCATCTCATTTTTAAATCAACCAGATTTTCCCTAATGGACAGAACGGCCGCTGGAGACGGCGGGAGGGACGTTTTAACAGCGAGGCTAATTGATCACGGAGCAGTGCGCCCAGGTTCTGGTGGAGTTTCCATTACTGGAAATATTGATACCCAGGGCAAATTTCTCTTCTGAAGAAACTTCCTCTAGTTAAAATTCATTCAGTGCCTGTGTTATAACAGGGATGAAAAGCAGGGGATCAGCCTGGGCCCCCCTCACTGTGTTGTGTTACCTCCCAGCCTGGTGCTGTTGGGATCACTGGATCTCTTTGGGGCTGGATAAACCCCTGGGAGATGACGGCTGCTCTCCACCGTGTCTACGGGTGGGTGGTTGCTCTTCCACACAGAAGTGATCACTTGGCAATGCCCGGAATCGCTGCCACACAGCTTAATCCTGCCTTGGCACAGTGTGGTTACCCTGTGTGCCTCACCTGGCACTCCGGCTTTATAAACAGAGGGAGTAGAATACAAAAACTGCAGGTGAGGAGCATTTAGAGCCCGTGACATGATGCCATCAGCCGTGAATCTATAGTGAATGAGGAACGGATGACATGGAGGTGCAGTCTCTACCTTGCCTGCAGCCCAGCACCAGCTTTCTCCTCCCGTCCCGCTCAGCCGACATCTCCAGCTGGGACTTAGGGAAGCAGATGAATGGCAGGAGGAAAAGAGAGGAGGGATAGACTTCTCTAGGTAGGGTAGAGCTGGAATGGTGGAAGATGTGGAGAAGAGGACCTCTGTTATTGCGTAAGACTTGCCTATCTCACCTAGCCTACTTCTATAGGTGCGTCCCGAAAGAAAACCAAATTTCATTTGTCACTTCTTGCAACATCCAATTTCTGGCACTCCCAGCTTCCAAAACTTGGAGTTTGTGACTATAATAAAGGTTTTTTTGAAGTTGTGAATGTTGTGTCCAGACATAAGTCCCCTCCAATGCAAAGGCATCTTTGGATAAGGAATTGTGGGGATGCTGTGCCCCGGCCCCTGCCACCCTGCTCTCCCTCAGCCACAGCTTTGGCCATGCAATGTGTCCTCTCTGCTGGCTGAGCATGAAAAATAAGACATAGAGCATTAAAAACTGTAAATAAAGAGCTGATGGGGGGGGTTATTTCTGGTTTTGTTGTTGTTTTCTGTGTGTATTTTTTTTTTTAGTAGAAGATGGTAACTGTGTTCTGTTGAGAAGAGAACAACCCCTCACTCTTCTCACCTGTTGCAGTAGCTTGATATTTTTGCTCAGCTAAAATTACTGGGTTCAAGTGCAGCCTGGTGCAACGCTAGACAGGAACCCAGAGATGTAGTCGGGTCGTATTTTCAGCTGACATAAATCAGCCAGGAGCCATTTATACCCTCTGAGCATCTGGCTGGGGATTAGGTATTTCGTTGTCTGTCCTGCCTGCCAGTGGCTCATCCCATGAGAGAGGAACAGCTTTGACCCAAAGAAGTCAGAAAGACAGGTCAGGGTTACACATACCAGCTCCCAAGAAGGCAGCGAAGGTGGGAATTTAGAATTATAGAATCATTTGGGTTGGAAAGACCTTTCAGATCTTGGAGTCCAACCATTCCCCCAACACTGCCAGGGCACCACTGCCCCTTGTCCCTCAGCACCACATCTCCACGGCTTGGAAACCCCTCCAGGGATCACGGGGACTCCACCCCTGCCCTGGGCAGCCTCTTCCAGAATTTGAAGATACTGACCTCCTCGGCTCCAACCTCCTATCAGGGAGTTGTGGAGAGCCAGAAGGTCTCCCCTGAGCCTCCTTTGCTCCAGGCTCAACACCCCCAGGTCCCTCAGCTGCTCCTCACCACACTTGTGCTCCAGACCCTTCCCCAGCTCCGTTGCCCTTCTCTGGACACGCTCCAGCCCCTCAAGGTCCTGTTGGGAGTGAGGGGCCCAATTTGCAGTGGTGGCTGCTCTTAATGCCGCGTTGATGGGGAGTTCTCAGTTTTGGGGAGGAGGCAGGAGGAGCCTGTGCTCCAGTGATGGAAGCAGCGATGCCGGGTGTTCCCCGGGCTGGAGCTGCAGGGCTGTGATGGAGATCATTGTGTAGAGAACATAATCTACCAGAAAAGGCCGATTCTGGGGAAGAATGAGAGCCTTAATTACAGATAAACCGTGGGAAAACCACATGAATCATGAACCTGTGCATTAATTGTTCCATATATTTTGAAGCGGAGAAAGAAGAGACTTATTCAGTCTNAGGGCTCCTACCTGGGCTGGGTGTCCTTTGTGGGGGAGAAGAGCTGGCCAAAACAACCTCTGGACATTTTTTTTGGCTGTATCAATGAGTTTAAGCCCAATTATATAATTTCTGGGACTCCAATAGTCTTTAATATTATTATTGGGATGCTGAGGGACATAGTTCTGTGGTGCCCAGGCAGTGCTGGGT